>CAADRB010000007.1:1870892-1885090 GCA_900708905.1 Hymenolepis diminuta
GTCTATGTGTTTAAAAGATCCTATTGATGAATAAGGAAAATTAAAGTGTGATTTGAATCTAATAAACATGATGAAATTTTAGATTTGAAATAAATCAAAATATGCCATCCGGAAAACAATTGAAAATTGGGGACACACAAACAGCATTTTGGATGCTTGTTAAAAAATCATATAAATTATCGCTTAGGAACCTAAATTTTTTATTTCCAAATGCGTTTTAAAGACCGTTAACAGTATAACTTAATAACCATAAAACAATTTCTAAATGCAATCGAAGATGTCGAGTTCAAGTCGGACTTAATTGTCACTACCGATGAGGTAGGTAAACCAGCTTAAATTGAAAAGGAAAGCCCGATGAATTCTTATCTATAAAAATAAAATAAATATTTTTTTATCTTGGGAATCCTATAAATTCCCTGTTTATTTGTAGCTAAATTCATCGTAAGCAAAGCCACAGCTCGATAAAGCGGGAATTGGTGCGATGTCAACGTTGCGTGCAAATAGAAAGGGTTAAGCGGTAGATACTACGGAATTGGAGTTCAAGGTTTTAATAATTTGGCCTAAATTAAGTAGAAGCTATAAGATGTAGTGTTTGCCACCAGTTAGAAGGAAAATACATAGAAAAGAAAAACTGTCTTTGACAAAAACTAATATCCAATGCAGCATTTCATATTGAAGCTTTCAAACAAAACTCTGATCGATCTTGATGTCATAAAATGTTTCAAGATAATTCATTATTCGAAATCAAGAGAAATCTCAACTTTTCCGATTTGAGATCTTAAAATTTTTCTAACTTATCTTCATGAATATAATAATAACCCATATATTGATATAATCTTACACGATAATATTGTATAATGAAAATAGTTAAGTCAAATTCTTTCAAATATGAAGTAAAATGTAAAATAGCACTTAATTTTTCAGCATCCATTATGGCCGCAGCGGATTCCAAATCTGTAGCGACTGTGGATAGACGTTCAATCATTACTCGAAGGCGCTCCACAAGAACTGAAATCAACTCCTGCGTTTTTGTGATTCGATAAGACTCCAAAGTCTGACCTGCTTCGCCCCACTTCTTCAGTGTGGAGCTGTAGTGATAGCGACGGTGAAGATTAAATTGCTCCAGAGCTGCGGAAAAGTCCGAACGAGCACGTTTGAATTCATTGTGCTTCAAGGAGTAGGCAATCAAGGCCTGAAAGAAATTAAAAATAAAATTCTTAAAAATTTAATGATTTCATCTGGTTCTAACACAAGTGAGTTACTTCAAATAATATAAATTCGAGGCCTAAAGATTTATGATTTGTAATTGCTAAAAATCACCAGAGGGATATGTGAGTTTCTCAGTTAGAAGAGTTTCTGTCGTCCCCTTCCTACCTTCATCCAAAATTGTTTATCTGTTGTTTACATAGAGAGATTCTAAAATGAACTGGTTGACTAAATAATAGAAATTAAGTTATATTTATGTATTTATCCAACCAAATTACGCCAATTCGAAGCCTAACTCCTCCAAAATGCATTATGAAATAAATATCATTTATTGTGTCGCTCGAACATTTATTCTTTTCAAATAGTTTACTTTATAATGAAAAGTTTTAATAGAGAGCAATTCTGCAACTATTACGTGGGTGATTTCATATCTAAAACAGCTAATAGAGGCGGATAAAAGCATTTACAGGTCAAGAAATTCGAAGTGAAATTTAATGAAAGTGTCCCCATTGTTAATTTGATACGATAACAGAAATGAATTTCACCCATTAACGCAAATGTACGCTTGCTATCAAATGCATTTTAGACCTAAATAACATTATTCGAGAAATAGAAAATATTCATGCATTTAGGATGTCAGACTAATGCGAATAAGATAGACTCAATGATTCATTTTGGGGCGTAACTGCCAAGGTAATCTGCCATAAACATGCCTATGTCAGGAATGAAAACACTGAGCAGAAATCTCTGATTTTTCAAATAATGAAATCAGTAAAAGCTTATTATATTTATTTTAAAATATTATTTTAATTTAAAATATATTTTGGACCATAAAAACCTTATAATGAAAACAAACTGTGATTCAATAATAAATAAAATGAAGATATGTTTAAATAAAACATTTATATAATGATTATTGTATTATTGAATTTAATTTCACCTTCTCAACATCTAATTTGGAGTAAGATTTGTCCTCATCAACACGATCATAGTCCTCTTTGCTACGAATAACTTCGCGATATTTATCATGATATCTTTTCATTTCCTCATCGATAATCCGAGCTTGATTTTTCGATTCGTTTTGAAATCTGTCGCGATCTTGTCGCCATTCCTTCATGCTTTTCCGTTGCTCATCGATTGATTGTTTCATATCACCATTTGCTTGCAGATTAAAAGAAACTGGGAGAATATTTTCTGTGTCGACAAGCTTTGCTATAGCATGAATAAATGCATTGTAGCCCTGACCAAATGTAGTTTCTAATCCAACAACTTTCTTAATATTTATCAACGCTTTTTCGCATATTCGTCTAAAAGTGTAAGTTAAATGGTTATTTATTACTTCTGAACCAAAAATGAATCAGCTTGCAGTTTTCCTATTTCGAGGATAAATTTTTGTAATTTTTCGTGAAGAGCAATTCCGCTCTCTTGGTATTTGATCAAATTTGAAGTTTGATCCTAAAAATAATTGAAAAAAATATATATGTTTACCCAAAGTTGGACACCCCAGCATCGCTCTGCTAACATGACTTTCGTTTTCGACTGCCGCTTTTAATTACGGATCCACAGTGTTTTCAGCGTTTAATAATGCGCGATTGCTACGCGAAGGTCAACATCTGCTCTGTTAAAATTATTCTGTATCAAAATATAGCGCTTAAAGTAAGATAATACAAATTGAAAATGAACTAACAATAAATAAATATTTCATAAACTATTTATTTTAATACTAACAAACCTTTAAATTACTCAAGCAGACGTGAATGATGTACGCATACAATAATATTTGGAAACAATATTAAAGACAATTCGTTTAATATTCTCTTATTTTTTTAAATATGTTTCACTATGATTATATTATTGTGATAGGAACCGTGCGTTGATACCATTTCAAAATCAGGTAGATTCTTGTATACACTTATTTGCTTATGATGTTTTCACAATGTGCAATATACTTTTGCTTATCTCACATGCTATTGATGCAGTGATTCTGAGCACGTCTGTCAAATAAAGGATGACAGGCTCAATAGCCATTGTTATTATAGATTCATTTAGAGCTGAAAACAAGGGGAATTGAAGAATGTATGTTTCTCAATAACCAAATATCAAAACATTTCTTCACTGCGTAGTATTGTTACTGAAAAGATTCCTCTCTCTAAGTTGGGAAA
Organism: Hymenolepis diminuta; assembly: GCA_900708905.1. NCBI lineage: Eukaryota > Metazoa > Platyhelminthes > Cestoda > Cyclophyllidea > Hymenolepididae > Hymenolepis > Hymenolepis diminuta. Next base: position 1,874,261 of record CAADRB010000007.1, read on the forward strand.
GTAACCCAATTTTATGAAATCTGATTAGAGAAGTTTGCTAGTCATTTCATTTTCTCCAATTCAGAAAATTTATAATTAGAATTAAATTTTTTATTCCTGTTAATTACTGTATACTTTGCTAGAATGTCATAAGATTGACCTCATGCTGTCCTAACCTTAATTGGATCTATTTAGCCCAAAATTTACGTCGTCGTCAGTAGCCTGGTTCTACCAGCATATAATTTTTTTGTATTGTGGGCCTAAGGCGAAATTAACTCGTCCATTATCTTTTCATCGTAGTATCAATAGAATTAAGCTTTCACAAAAATGCAGAAATCGTTCCCCAAAGAAAAAGTCGTTCAAGTATATGAAAAGTTTTTTGCTGTAAGTAAATAAATATTTGCTAAATATTCGTCAATTTAGGGGCAGGATATAACTTCAGGAAGAGCAGAATTTTGGGATGAGTTCTTCCTTCTTCGTGTCAATATCAAAGTCTTGTTATCATACTTTGATAAGGTTTCTCTTGATCGTATTGTCGATTTGAAGGTAAATAAATTAACCTCTCGCTATTGTTTACATTATCTATGTATTTTTACTTTTATTTCACGTGCTTTATTTTTAGGTTCATCTTAGTCGCTTCTACAACGAATGTCTTCAAAAAGCTCTGAATACATCCCATTGGCAACGTATAGCGAATGCCTTACAAACAGCTGACTGCCTCATGTTAGGTGCTTTCCGCACCAAAGTTCTAGACATCAATCCCGCTGATAAATTAAAGCTTCTCATTCCCACTGAACGCCTATTTCCGTCTAAAGTTGTGAGTTAATAACCTTTATAATATTGTCTTAAATGTAAAGTATGTTGAACCCGTTATCTGTTTAAGGAATACATGAACTTGTGTACCATGAGTTTTGGCAATGACTGGCCACCATTGTTGCAAGAGCTTGTTGTTGAATCTCTAACCATCCGTTGTGTAGTAAGTTGATTTTCGGTGGTCTACTTTCATATTTGTTTCCTGTGTGACAATGTTAACCCTTATTCCTCCCAGTTATCAGATAATGTGAACGACAACCCGATTTTCGAATGGTTATTAGATGAGAGGCTCTTTGAATTACTGGGCACTCTTATCAGTGACACTTGTCTTCGGCGAAGATTTGGTGTTGGTGCTTGTCGGTTGCTGGGACTTATTTCGCGTTATCGATGGAGGGAGGTTAGTTGTTTCATCTTTCTCTTTACTAGTTTTGCCTCCAGATCAACAACCTCTTTCTGATAAAACTGACTCAAGTCAAGGATGAGATTCTCCTGAATGTAAGTTGAATTTTGATATACACGATCATGACCTCTTCTCAAAGTTGTATATTCGTATGAACCTTCTGAACATTTAACCCTTGCAACCAGAAAAAATTATTGGATGATTGACAGAGGTTTTCATGTTTCATAGCTTTAATTTAATTATGTTTGAAGATTAAAGGTGACATATCTCATCGGTCTAAGTTGCCCGAGTTATTAAACATGGTGTGTACTGGGAATCACATGGCAAGTTTACCATGGATTTCGAACACCAAAGCGTGAGGATGCATAGCTTGTTTATTATTATTACCCACTGCACAGCAGGAAATGTACAAGTTTTAATCACGATAAAGCATTTGAATAAGGAAAGCAGCTTGGACCATGGAGAAATGTCGAAATAAAATAGGGCATCAAGAGTATCTATTTGAATTCTGGCAGCATTGAGCTGTCCATGTTTTCAGAAGAAGAAGAGTCATAATTTTTAATCTTCATTTGATTCCCAAGTTCAATGATGAGATTATTTCTTCGATATTCAGAGCCTATTGAAAAGTTGATTTAATTCCGCCACCTCAGTTTATCTATATCTTCTTACAGCAAAGGTATTAATAACCTTCTTTGGTCATGTCTAATGATAGTCTAAAACTTGTATCTAGAGGCATGCCCATCTTCTTCATTATCAAGTTCTAATCAGCATGTATTCACTTCTTTTTTTTTCAGGGCATATCTGCCGTTATTTCCTTTGCGATTTCTGAATCAACGAGGTATTTATGTAGTGGTTAATTGTGTAGAAATGGTTTTTTTTTTATTTCATATATGGAATATGCTATGCTTTACATTGTTTTCGTATAGAAAGTATAATGAATATGTTCAGGCTTCGGGTGGGGTCTTTTCCTCAATCTCAAACATGGTAAGTCCTATCTAATTCTTAACATAACTCTAATGATTTAGTCTTGTTAGCTCTCTAATATTTAGTTTTACCATGACCAATTCTAAGTCGCTAAATGCATGACTATGATTTTTCAACTCACACTGTTACGATTTCATTGCTATTAAAAGTTATCATTCCGTTTGAACCTTCCTATTAGTGTCGTCGAATTTGTCGAAAAAAATTGTTCGTTCTAAATCACTCGGACTTCATCATTTTCACGGTATATCTTAAATTATACTGTCATATCAGACAGTTTGAAAGTATATTTCACGTATTTTTCTGGAGTTATCCATTGCAAAAATGGTAAGTGAAGGACCTGTTGCAATTCATATACTTGAAGTGGGGGATATGTTATGGTTACCCATGGCAATGCAAAGACTTGTACAAATATTAATCATAGAATAGCATATGAACACATGAAATCACAAAAATAGTCTGGTAAGATTGTGAAACAGGAATTTGAATAGGAAAGTCAGAGTTCTGCTATATTTGAATTCTGAAGGCACTGAATTGTTCACTTTCTCCATATGGATGCACTTCACGTTCTAAGATCTAAATGTTCCAAAGCTCAGTTTGCATGATTTGATCCTTGAGTTTCTGGGTGAGAGTTCATGTTCGCGGTACTTAGAGATTGATTGGACATACCGTTTTGATTCATTCGTATCTTCTTGCAGTCGGGTAAAGCAGATTGATGAGACTGCCTCTTACGAAAGTGGATAAAACTATGATTTTAAATAACGTAAAAGTTCTGACATTCTGACTTCATTTTATTCTCATTTTCGAACTCTAGTCTCGTTTACCTCTAGATTATTTTGCTAGACCAGCTGGTTCATATAAGCTAAAGATTTTTCAACTTGGCAGAGTTCACAATCTTTCACTCGAGGTGAAAGAGATCAATATAATATTTAATTCATACATTTATCTCAGTACGATAATTTACCGAAATTCCTCTTTATAACATCGCCGAAAAGAAGCAAATAGTTCAATGATACCTTAACAAATTTCCGATATATGGAATACGTAGACAACATGTTGACCCTTTTTGGTTGAGGATTTAACAATCATTCATCTTATTTTAACGTTTTACATTTTAAAACAAACTAAAGGAACTCCCGTTCGTTCCTCCCTTTAGAGTATAATTAGTAAGCGTGGGTAATCCTTACCGATCACCGTATGTGTGTCGGTATGTTTCAATGATGAAAAATGTTACCGATATTTTTACGTCTTATACTCCCCAGGCTCGTCGCTCAGGAATATTCTCCAATACTAGTACTCCGGAATCTCTTTGATGGGAAACCAGTATTCTATCATCTCTCAACTGATTAGTATTAATCCGTATTGCGGGTGATGTCTTTCAATAGATGTCCATCAATGGACATCGAATCCGCGACTTGTGTAGCTGTATATGCCTCTGGCGCGTACAACATTTCCAACTTTTCCTTTCCAGTTTAATTAGTTATTACTAATTGCTGGTAAACAGCGTTAATCTTATATGTAATATTCTATTACTTTTCAAATCTCGTCTATTTGTAAATGGCAAAAATGCGACCATTTTGTTCCATAAGATATACTTTGTCACGAGTCTGTCTTCAAGTAAGGCGGGTCTTTTATGGTAGTGTTTGTACCCTTTCTCAAATACTCTGTATAATGTTTCGGTTGTCTGTTGTCCTGAGGGTCTTTAGCTGAAGCCTTCCTTCTCGAGTCCTTTACCTGATGGTCTAGATATCTGTTGGTCCTAGGCTCTTCAATTGAATCTCATTCTCGAGTTGCTTATGTGGCACCAGTTGTCTGTTTTCCTGAGGGTCTTCAACCAGAGCTCTTATCGTCAGATCACTGATATTATTTTTCTTAAGTTCTAACTTAGCCTTTAATTCGTCTAAAAAGACAACAGTAAATGGAATTTGGAAGGTAAAACCTCATTTGCAGAACATGCCTACCCAAATAGACTGGACGGTTTTTAGCATATTTCGGATTCTGATTGTTAGCATTCGCGTTTGACCACTTGTAGTGCATGGTCATTTCACCTAACGTTTCCCTTCTTGTATAGTTATCATTCCGACTCCAGCTGAAATACCCCACACTGACTGCTTTAGTTGATCCGCTATACCGGGCTCTTCCGGCTCCAATTCTGGCACCTTCCTCAGTTGCTCTAAATCGAAGGGCAAAGAAAAGATTGGGTGCTACAAATATTACACTTAACATCATCCACCGCATTGTTGTTGAAACCCATGAAAGATGGAAAATTAAAAGCAAAAAGATAAGATGGGTGAATTTTTTCTGGGAGAAAGACTCCATCGCAAATATGTGGATTATCCACCGTCACACGAGACGGAAAATCAGGTGTTTCGGTCGGTATCAGCACGTTGTACACGTGGATGCCTCGCTTTTGAACGGTTCTAATGCAAAATATGAATAAAAGTATTTTCTTTAAAATGATCTTACAATTGCGTATTAGTAAGGAGAAATTTGTATATTAACTTTCCCTCAAGGAAATGTGGTACATGAGGTATTTTTAGTAAGTGGTTCTCCCGAAGCGTTGAAAACAATTAGGATTCTGTGGAAATGTTAAATGATTTGTCAATCTTGAGATTAATAAGCCCCTATTTTGCAGATTAGATCGCAAAATGTGAATGTTAGATTATTTGGGAAATTTGCCAAGTATGAGCCAAGGGATGAATCATACACAGAACGAAGAGAAGGCAATAGAAAACCGAATCAACTCGATAATGACTCATTAATCTGCTCGTTCTGATTAGGATTTGAGAAATATTTTGGCTGGTATGTCGAACTCTCAATTTATTGATTAATAAATGAAGACTTGTGCCGCTAGCTCGTATTAAGAACTAAACCTAATCCATTTACCACCATGTTAAGTTTACAGCTAGATCTAACGTAGTTGCACAGCAGTCAGTTGGTATAAACTATTAGATACCTTTATCTTTTCCTTCTTCGAGATAAGTATTATATCTAGATATCACATGTAGTACTGATAAAGGTAGCTGTAAATTGCAGATTTATAGTGCACTGAGAAAGTTACTGCTCAGTTGTCTCGCATCTGAATGCTACACGTTTTTACATATTGTTTTTTTCTTGTGTTAATTTTGCGGGAAAGGTCGAATGCGCGTTCCTTTATTTTTGTAAAGTAAGGTTGTTCTCCACCGCTGAAATGTTTGAAAGTCTAGTTTCTGCCGCTCTGGATTATCTGCTCATTAAATATCGCTGGGCTACAGTTAACTCAGACCTGTAGAGCGAGAGGTAGGACTTGAGTGTAATTACTCCAAAGGCTATAAATATGAATGCAAGTCGTCTTCGTATTGTTGATGTTTAGACATCAAAACACCGATATCGGTTTTTGTTCAAAATAGCTGTCAAGGCCGACGGGCGTCCATATATTGATAATGATGATGATGATGATGGGCGACTTAGAAACAGTGAATTTGTTCACTTTTCCGTTAGGGGGTTTAGCTCATCTTATAATATCCAAATACTTCAAAGTTCAATTTACACCACTTATCTGTAGGTTTCTGGCTAAATATATATCAGGGATATTCAGAGCCTGTTGACTGTTTGATTTAATTGAATGGTCAGTCCTACCATTGTGGCTAATTTTTTGCAGTCATATGCGGATAGGTGGTACTGGCAAAGTTCACCCAGTTTGAATGTAGTTACTTATCATAATAAAATGAGGATATATGTCAAACTTTGGTGGTTATATATGTAGTTACGTTTAGCGAATTTCTATTTAAATGTCCCAGGAGGAAGTGAGTGCAATTATCTCCGCACATACTAACATTTTTTTGCCGTAAGACAACATTTATGAGCTCAGTAAAATGTGCTCTAGTTTACCTGTGCAATTTGTGTTAACGCTGAATGATAAGGTGACCTATGGGATTTTTAAAGGCTGTTTGAAATTAATGCAAAAAATGAAGGGTTGTAATAGAAGGATAAACAGAAACACTTTTTAATCTGTTCTCATCGGTGTGCAAATTTTTTAAAGTCTAGATAACAATTAGGTTGATGGTCTAAAATGTTTGTGCTCCAAGTTGTTGCATGCATAGCCCTTTAATTGCTGTATATGATATGTGGAGGTCTATGATACACTTCACATACCTGGTAGGACTTTGGCAAAACAAACTCCAAAACTGCAATGTTTGTGTTTTGCCTTGATATGATCAATTTCCACAGATTTCTCTAAGTCGCCCGTCGTCCCTACCAAGATGAGAGCGCATTTCAATTCTAACGACTCAACAGTTATTTGAAACAAAACTTTTATTAGTCCGGTGGTGTTTTTATCAAACACTGAGACTTGTACTCCTATTTCTAGTCTTGACCGTAACCTGTCTCATCCTCTTTCGGCGTCTGACTCAACTGTAGCTTGACAAAATCTAGCAGGCAGATAAATCATAGTGGCAGAAACTAGAATTTTTATCATTACTGCATTATAGAGGAGCCTTACCTTACAAAACTATCAATCTTTGCAAAGGCACCTGCTACAATGCTGAGAAATTATTCGGATCAGTTCTCTAACGTTCGATTAAGTGTAAACCGCCGCTATGTTTTAGATAAAATTTCATAGGAAATATACGGATCTATTCACTCATGTTTAATTATCTTACTGTGTGATTCCAAGAAAAAGTATTTACTGCTGGAAAGTGTTCGGACTCGGAGTCTCTTAATACGATGGATTTACAACTGTTTATTGAAGTCTTTGAGTATAAAGTGTCGCGGCATACATTTAGAGCTTTCTACTGTTTCTGGGATGCTCCCATTATTAAGCTACCAGCCGTGAATCATGAGATATCTATAACCCATCAATCTCATGTCGCTGAATTGTCAACTCCATTACATTGCCGGGGTCACAAGACAGAGGTATCTGAATGCGTCTATTCAAGTAAGGTATAAAATAATATGTGTTTCTGTATCCTAGACTTAAGACAGGATTTAGAAATCAATTCGAGAGGCCATCGTAATTATTATGAGGGACATTTCAATGGCTCTTCGATAAACTTGGACACCTTATTGCTAAACAGGGATAGAGACTAATACATTGATGAAATAAAAGTATTGACATCATTGTCCTAATAAGGAGTGGAGTGGGGTTCCAGTCAACTTGATTTATAGCCTTTTTTATAGGAATTAATTTGTTAATTACAATAGCCCGTTATTAACTAATGTACTGAACCTTTGTACTCTGACATGGTGGACACTCACGTTACCGTTAAAGCAACCAGTGCACTGATGAATTCAATATTTGCTTCTAAAAGATGCAGGAAAATTACATACAACTTGCACTTAATCACTGACTTCCTTAAATGTTTAGACTCTTGGCTAATATATTGCATGCAGAGACGTTGACTGTAGCTTAGAAATCACCAATGCAAGAGAGAAAAAACTAGGTAAGCCGTTGCCCTTCTGGGCTTTTTAGACTCCACTAACATAAGATGGCAAAGTGATAGGTACGATGGTGGAATATTGATTTAGGAAAAGAACAGAGAAAAGAAGTAAAATTGTGGCTAAATGGCTGAATGATTTTATTGTTCAGGCATTGGATAATGAGGGGAAATCGATAAGTTACAGATGGAGAATTAGATCAACACAGAATTGAGAGAAGAGGATTAGAAGCCGAGTTAAGTCTATAAGCAACCGCGGCCAAGCTCCAGGATACCTACAAATTCGTCCTAGATATTATTACTATTATTGTTTTGATCATTTACGTCGATGCAATGTCCTGAATCTTGTTTGACTGGTTTATGTTTTATTGCTTAAAAATGATAATTTGCCTCTTTTAATCTCCTAAATAACTTTCTAGTTTTTTTTACTTTATCCTATTTAGTTGGGTGGGCGTAAGGTTGATGCTCAAAAGCAAGATTTCAGGTAAGTTCTGAAATGGTTTGGAATTTTTATTATGAAATTTTGCTCATCTTATTGCTTATAACTCTAATAGGTAGTTGATTAGATCATCTCTTTTTCAGTGTCCACGACGGTTTGTTGCTGTGTCTGTACGTTATCATCTGTCAAAATCCCCGATTCCCCTCTCTTCTATCTTGTTCTCATATTCATATTGATACACATCAGCATAATCTTCTGGAACTTAACAGAGGTAGGGGAAAAAAGCTGGGATTTTCTTTCAAGTTTGTTAACCTCGTCGAAGTTGTTTCCCTTTTCCGTTTTTTGAATAGGAGCATCGATGGGAAAGGTGAATGATTTCAGTGATGGAGAATTGGGTCCGGTTAGCTTTCCTCCCTCTTCGCTTCCTCTGGATCCGCGTAATCTTATGGCAGATTTAATCGAGTTCGCCTCCGTGGTTATGCAGAACATTAAGGACAGTAAGTTCTCTCCTAAACATCAGATCTCGCCACTCAAACACGAGTATCAAAGTTTGTGTTAGTGTTGGATTCTTTCTGCTGGTATTTAATGGATTTAATTTGCCTTTCTTCAGTCTGTCAATTTTTTTCCATTCGGCAATGTTTGCTTAAATGTTCACCATATGAATTAGAGTAAACATATGACAAACACTAATTTTTTTGTTATCATTTCCGAACTTTTATCTTAAAGGGGAAAGCGATAATTTAATTACTCTCGTTTACTTACCTTTTCGTAGAACACAATTTATTAAAATCAAAATTTCAATTGCTATTCGGCTATCACAAAGGATTTATCTCAACTCTAATCTCGACTGTAATGCTATAAAGTTAGGTTTATAAATCTCCTTGTAAAACGACTAACCTTTCTACAGGCTAACGGCATACCACAGCTTCTCTCAAAATGAGAAGACTCAGAGTTAAATTAGACAAATGTGTAATGAGAATGCAATGAGAGGGATGTTGGAAGAAGTATTGGGAATCAGAAGGAAATCCAGAAAGTGTCGGTACTGAACGGAAGTAACTCGAGTTGTAGTAAAGGGGGCTTATTGGAGTGCGATAAGGCGGTTGACGGATTTCGCGTCCTTTGTTCTTTGGTTAGATATGAATTAGTATGGGCGCACTATGGATTTCTAACTTGTTTGTTCATGTTAATCCAAACCACTCAAGGAAAGTTTTAAATCACTTATCTTACTATTCCCTGTTTGAAAAATTGCCAAAAGCAATCATTTCATTTCGAGAATTTCGCTTATTAGTACTTTAAATCACTGAATGGTCATCAATTCGGTTAGGGTCTATTTCAGAAAATATGTTAATTTAACATTACAATATCTTTGATATACATGAATCAGTAGGTAACATACATTCTTCGCTTCCTAAACGGTGTCACTGTTGTATCCTTGTCTTTTCACCCCTTTATAGGCCCTGAAAGATTGAATAGGTGCAGTCTCTGCTTCAAAATTATGTCTCAAGCAGTTAAGGTGAGTCTTGTGGAAATTTTTTTCCTTTTCTGTAAATTCATACTTCGGTTGATATCTCTTTACGTCTTTTCCTCCCTCAGAACCTTTCTGTCTGCTTATTCCTGCACGAATACAACATTCCCTTCACCATCCAATTACACAGAGCGGTAAGCCTTTTATTCCCCTTGTTATTGCTATGTATACTATTTGTACGCAAACCTTTTGTGTTCCTTGTTATTCATCCCTCCATGTCACGAAGTAGGTAACAAATGGATAGTTTACGAAAGGGTAAGGTATTTTTAGTAATCAGCTAAAACTTAGAGCGATCATCAATGTAGATTAAATAACTCGTGCAAATTTTCAAACTTGATCACAAGCGAGATAGACAAATGACAGGGACTGTGGTGTAAATATATAGAAGGAATAGTTAGTGACAGCTTACCATCTTAGAGATGGTAGTCTGATTTAGCTACCATTCTCCTAACTTCTTTTAATCCTCACCGAACAAAAAAAGAGAGGTCGTTAGTTTGAAAGCTTTATTGAAAACAGGATGAAGGCTCAGGTGGCTAGAGAGACTTGTGAGGACAGAGATGTGAGATGGATAGACAAGTATGTGTATTTGCTACGTGTATACAAAGTTGTTTATGTGGGAATATAGTCAGGGAACAAAAGAGTAAGGGGGTATAGATGGAGACTTGGTAACATTGACATTCCCAGTGCGATGTTGGAAAGTTAACCTGGATCCACTGAGAGTTTGGTTTTGGTCGAGTTCATTGTCATATGGTCAAAAGTTATATTTAGAAGAGAGAAGTTTAACATGCGGGACAAGTCGACAAATTATTTTTATATTTTTAACAACGGATATCCTGTACACACACTACAGAATGTCAAGTAATCGGGCCTTTTTTAGTCTGCACTTATAATAAATTTTATTTACCATTATTCTCTATTTAAAAACAAATAATTGTAATCTTATTTTTAAATTTAGCATCTTCGGCATCGCAAATCTACAGTCTGCCTTCTGGATCGCAGTTCCACTAACACCATGGCTGCTGTTCTTCAAGGTATTTTTCGCCGTTCATTTCTCCCTTAATTTATTCGACTTCATGTAAAAATAATATATCAACCTTATCTTCTCATGTTTAGACCTTTTAGTGGAGTTTTTCTGCACCCATTTGATGAAGTCCTTCCCTTTTGAAATTCATGGGTATGTAGTCACAAACTTGTATTATATTTTCTTACTATACGATTTTATCGTAGAAAACCATCTGAACTTAAGTAACCGTAAAGTAGTTCAATAAGGGTTAAAGGC
>CAADRB010000007.1:1885140-1908717 GCA_900708905.1 Hymenolepis diminuta
TAAAGTAAAAGTAGGGAGTAAAATCGGATCATCAAAAGAATCTTATTTCATGCAATGTTTGAATTCAGGTTGTACATTATTTGCCTCTTGAGAGATTAACTGTTTTTTGCCTCCATATTTTCATTTACCTCCTGAATTGCTGAGTAAATTCATATCCACGATGTTCGGTTCTTATTGACCTGTTTATTAATTGGGATGGTATGTCATACTATTCTAATACTTTTTTCTTATGGCCAATATAGTATTTTGGTATTACCTTACATGGCTTTAACATGTCATAGCTCACTAGAATTCACTCAAGATTAAATCTGGTAAGTCAATAGCCTTATCATCGCCTTTGTTCTTTGTGTAGACTATGTCTGGATATTTGTTATCACCTCCTCTCCCATCAAAAGGAACATAGCGTTCGGTTGGTCTATGATTGGGGACGATTGTGGAAAGGTAGGTTTATCTATTTGGTATTACCAATTTTTCTTACCTATTGAAAAAGAATAATGAACTAATCATCTATAATATGAATGACTTTCTATTAGGGTTGTTAGGTATTAAACTTGGGAAATCGGTTCGTTGAATTCACTGTCAGGGTAGAGATTTCGGTTAAAATATCATCCATTTATTCATTACAATGTTAAATAACATTCATATCAAAGAAGATACAAATAAAACGAGTTAGTACGTTCACCCATAGAACTAAATTATTCGGCCACAAGTTCTGCATTATTGTGGACGTAATCTCACGCAAGGATCTGAGAGTCAATTCGTGAACATTGAATTGAACATTAGGGCATTACAATATAAACCATACTTCTTGTGAGAATATAGAGAACTCAGTATTTCTATTATTGATACCCTGGCTTCATTACCTACTTCTCGACTCTCTCCCTCGTTTCATACCTCGTTGGACTTGTTTGCTGTCCCTCTTATTCAGGTGTTTTCCCTTGATTTATACTTGTAAATCTTTTTTCACTGTCATAGACAATGACAATAAAGCAATTGTGCATTAACCCATTCAGACATAAATTTCGAGCTTTAAAATCTCAATTTTGGGGAAAGATAAGGTAATTTGTTCACTTCAAAATTTCCGAAGTCATTTATGTTATTTTGCTGACACTGCAAAAGCATTGCTTTCTTTTCTGCAGATGGCAATATTACATTTTCCTGTTCGTGCAAATAATTCCCTTGAGGTTAGATTGCACAGTTTGATAGCTGGGAATCGACTTTGTTGAGTATTTCATCCATAAATTCAGTGACTAAAAGGAAGTTTTAATGTAAGAACAGAGACGGAAATGGACATAATTGGCAGTTCTAGCTTATAACAAATTGGTCAAATCAAGGACTTCTTTGGCGTTTTAGCCTTAAATTTATCTAGGGTTACTGTCTAGTTCTCTTTGATATCCGATGACTCAAGAGATGCTTCAGGGTAGGAGAACTGAATTTCTCATGGCTGTCTTCTTTATTAATTTTGGCATCAGTGTTCCCCAGAGGAACCCGCTGAGTAAACTCTTCACACGTCTTTAACTCTACGAGAGCATAGTCCTAAGCTACTTTTCACTCAATATTTTGGTCATTTCTTTCGTACACTCATACTTACAGCCCTCTATTGTTAGTCATTATTATTTTCTTTTATTAATCACAAAGCAAATAACTTGAAATTTCCCATCGTTGGAATGTAAGTGAAACTGGATAACAGCAAAATCGAAATGAAAGCAAAGAGATCTAAATTTATTGAAAACAAAGACGATATCATAATAATCTTACACCATTTAATTTTTTGATTCGGATTGTACATTATTTGCTCAATGCGTATTTCATCGGTTTATGTTTTAAAAATTCAAATTTCATTATTCGTCACTTGAAATACTGAACGTATTCCTGTCCACAACATTCAGTTCTTACTTACCAGTCGGTTAATTAGGATGGTCGGGCTTACCACTTCAAGTTATTTTTTTCTCTCAAATACCTAGGTTAGGATGCTGGGTTATATAATTTTAGCACATTCTTATATCTGTTACAGCTATGTAGAACGGGTAGATAAGACCGGTATTGGTAGAAATTATTTTCCATCATTGATTGAAGGGTAATGATCGATATAACCGTTTCCTTTTTTTCTCCTTCAGCTCTCTTTGATCTTATGAATTTTATCATTAAACCCAGAGGGCCTGTAATCTGTGATGGGACATTCACTACCTTGCTGAAGGTAAGAAATTCGATTAACAAATTTTAAACTTTAGATTGTCGGCATTTTCAATTTCTTTATCATCTACGGAGATTGTTTTCTACTGGGTCCAAGTACCTATGATGATCTCTACTATGAGCTAATTCGTATGAAGGATCCCATTGAACAACTGAACAAGTTTGGTGAGTAGTTGTCAATAGTATGTCCATTAGACTAAATTTGATCAGTTTAAAAATCAATAAACCAACTCGCGGTAAGAAAAACATTCAAAGCTATATTCCTTCTAAATTTCCGTACTATCCCTGCCTTCGTTGGACTGTTGTTGTAATCTCCTTATCAGTTTAGCCCAGTTTTTCATCGCCTTTATTGCAACCTTGTGGACATGTATATAGACTTCCTCACGTTATGTAACGTCTGTGTGTTTAAGTTCTATTTTACTAATTGCTATACTTTTTATTAAGAGAGAGTGTAAGAAACACGCTCTGCGTAAGTCTTTACTAAGGAACATCTTGTAAATACGATAAGTTAATTTGAAAGCGAATAAAGGTCTCTAAGAGCATGAAAGATAGAAAGGTGGATCAAGAAGTATTAAAGGATACAAATTGAGAGGTAGCAACCATCTTGTCGCAATAGCCGCCACACTCTCGCAGCATGAGGTTCATGTTGATCTGCGCGTTTGCAAGTGCTTCCCTATCGGATCGATCAGGATGCTAACTTAGCTTACTTCTAATGCCTCAATATCAACGTGTTTTTTCAGCTGATCACTATTCCTCAATATCAGAGAGCAGTTGGAAGTCTTCGGCAATGGATCTTCGTGATTCAATCAATAATTTGGTGTATGTATATTCTCACTTACCCATTTGTGTTGTTTTCCACTCACATAAACTTCCAATTATTGTTTTTTCCCATTTCAGGATTATAGTGCAGCATTATAATAAGAAGATAACCGACTTCACTTCTAACGGTAGTTTGGCTTCAATAACCGAAGCCGAGGTTATGAAAATTATTCAAGATAATTACGCGTCGCTGGACCTTCAAGTTTACGACAATCCCCACAGATACTACGAACCGATTGGGGAGTATGTGGAGGTTTCTGATGAACGGATGGTAAGACGAATGGTATCCCCCGAGTTTTCGATTTGGTGGTGTAACAGTTTACGCACACACAAACATACATCTGCTCTGTCAGAGGTCATGCGCTCGATGCTGTTTAAAATTGGTTTATTATTAAGTCCATTAATTTAAAGGGGTGCATAGCTTTTAATATTACATTTACTGGGGAGGGTGAAGTAGATTGTGAAATTTAATTTTTTGTGCCCAAGTTGCGATTGGCACCACTTTCATATCTTGAACATTTGGAAGTATTCCGTTTAGTTAGAATTCAGCTTTAACGTCTCCTATATGGGAGTTGCAGATATTGATTATCAAGTATGAGCATGCATTTTCGTAATCTCGCGTTTTACAAGGCATTGTAGGTAGTAGAAGAAGGCATACATCTGAATTTACCAACTTCAAAAGGTAGGGTGGTGGTGCAACCTCCATTTTTGGATTTACAGTTCTAGTAGTTGGTATAAGCTATGGTGTACTTTGTCTTTTAATAGCGAAGAAAGTAGTTCACTAATCACCTTTTGATCCTGCTTTTATCTGTTTTCTAAGCATTTTCCTCTGGTTGAGACTATTTAAGTGATGCCGACAATAAAGTTCGTGTATTTTTAAATAGAATTTATCTTTGTTATTCTGGCATTTACCTCCTTACAAAACCATTTATTTTGCAAGGAACTACCAGAAGACCAAGTTCTTTTCCAAAATTAAAATTCCACGGTTTGAGTGAGACTGCAGGTATATTGAACAGCTTCTCAAATGAGAGAAAAGTAGAATGAGAATTAAAAATTGAAAGAGCAGAAAAAAACTAGCGTCTGAAATGAGAGCGCAAATATTTGGCTTGTGAAGGCAAGTAGGTAGATTAAGTCACAGCAGAGTACATTGACGAAAATTGTCTTTTATTCAATGCAAGCCTTTTGACCAGATGTGCAAAACGCAAATCAGTAATCAGTGAACTTTGAGAGCAAAAAAGTGACGGACTCTACCAGCGGACGTCAGCATTCGGGTGGCCTCTACTATCTCTAGGTACTCCTAATACTTTCCCACCCCTATTTTTTAATTTTTGAGGTAAGGTAAATTCCATTTGGGCAGGGAGGTACCATTCTAGAGTTTCTCTTGTGAGAAAACCGCATTTCGGTATTGTTTTTCATTCCATTCGCTAAGTATCTGACTTGTAAGACATTCTACCGGATTATATAATCCTCTTAGTATCAAAAACTAAACTGCTTAACACTTCACAGCTATGAAGGGGGAGAGGGGGATGGTGTTACCACTCAATCTTTATATATGTGCAGTTTGAGGCGTATGTGATAGTTTTGTACTCCTTGATGTCTTTTTTGGTCTATAGCCTTGAGTTTTGTACTTTTTCCTACTCTTCGAAAGTGCATTTAGAAGACTGTGACTCAACCGCCTACGCAAACTTTATGCAGACATTTTTGTGTGTTGAAGCTTGTTCATCACTACTCTCACGTCAATGGACATACCACTGACACAATGACGTTCTTCTCATTCCCCCACTTAGAAGTACGTTATCTTACACCAAACTATATAGACAGCCTTTTACACTCTCGCCCAATCCTCTGTTTCCTCTATATTCGCATCTGCATTCACACGCTCCATCTCTCTTTCGTATACCCTCTTCTCTCTTCGTAAAGTTCTACTAATGAATTAATCCTATAAATGATTTAGCAACAGGAATTAGCTCCAGCTTCTGAAGCTCTAAAAGTCAAAGAGACGTCAATCGGAACTCCAAATTCAGAAAATTCTTCATTTTTTAAGGAATAAATCCCTATCTTTTATTTTCTTTCTTCCCCCGTAAATACAACGTTGAAATCTATCAATCTACCTGTCCAGATCACGCTTTCAATTCGAGCTTTCACTTTCTATCAAACGAACTGATAGCAAAGTTGCGTTAATGATCGCTATGCCACTAGCACACTTAAATTTGATTTGCAAAACGTCTATTGTTACTGTATTTTTCTTTTCTGTTTTAGTTGGTTGAAATCGTTCAAAGTGTTCGAAGAAACTGCCTGGAGTCTTCAATAGCATATCAGTCGCGATTCGCTGAATTGGCTGTGATACAATAATGATGTAACAAAGAAACCTGCTTGATCTAGAGTGTTGTTTAATGTGCTTAGTATCATTTGCTGCTTTTTATACTTCAATTTCTGTGAATAAATATGTGACTTCCTATCTAATTTACTGTTTTCAGTTTCTACTTATTTAATTATCTATAGCTACATAATTTATAGCTGCTAGTTGGGAACGGCAGTGTGCGATCATTTAAAGCATTTGGTTCAGGACAAAGCTCGTAAGTACGAAACCTCTTAGACAATTTCTTCCAAACTGCTAACGGGGATATCCGTATTAGTAAGCCACAAACCAATACTCTGGATCGGCTAGGATTTCCTCTAAGGGCCGCTAGAATACTGCAGGAAACTTGGTCTACGTAAAAATTTATTGTGAAATATCTTATAGAGAAGGCAAGAAATGCTAAGGAGTCATAGTAGTCTGGCAGGTTAATGTGAATAGCAGTAAAGGTCTATAAGAGTGTGAAAGATAAAAGGATGGATCAAGAAGCATTGAAGTGTACGAGTGGGAGAATGCATCCATTTTGCTGAAACGAGGACTGGCAGAAATAGAACAGAATTGTGGCTGAGCGTATCCAGAGTGTCCTAGCTTCTCATTGATTCTCTGTCCATGTTGGTCGGAGAGGAAGGTGTCCTAGCCAGATTTGGATTGTTTGACGGGTTACAGTAACTTAGTTTGTACTCGCTGCGTTGACACTTAAATCTCGAGTTCTTGTTCCTTCTGTTGGTACATTAATTCTATCCAGAGTTTAAGCTCAAATCATATGACCTCGATTATAGAAAGGGCTGTTGCTTTCTAGAGGCTCTAGAAAAAGATTCTTATCCTTGTAAGAAATAGCAGGATCAGATGCATCAGTATTTTTGCAATTTTCTATCATCACAAGTATTTTTTCACTAACCGAGACAATGGAGGTTTCGATTATGCCCTTGGACTGATAGAAAATTTCATAGACATTTCGATCGACGATAGACTTTGAAGAGTTTTAATAGCCTAGTGATATAATCGTGTTCGCAATTCAGTAGTATTCCATTTTAATATGGAATTATCGGTCTTGACGTATATTACTACACAGGTTAAAATTAGTGCTTGAGAATTCCTATGGCTTTCGTTGGGTAATTAAGCCAAGTTTTAATAGTATTGCTAAATAGTTTATTCGAATACAACTCAGTCCATAAGAAGTCATTCGTGTACAGAGAGTTCATACTTAATAAAACGCCGAGGAGGACAAAAATTGAAGGAAATCAGAAATGGGATAATGAGAGTGTAATAACATAAACTCGGTGGTAATTTCGCAGAGCCAGCAATCTAGAAAACTCAGTAATATAGCAGCTTAGCACAGAAGCCAATAATTCAGAACACCAGACACGTTATAGTAAACACGCGCTTCTTAACGAAACTCCATCTCAACCGGAATCGGTTTAAACAAATCGAAATAATTATCAATTGCCTTTTATCAGTGGGAAATAAAAAGGAAATTACATTTTTTTTCATAGAAGAAATATTGGGAACAGTAAAAAATAACTACCATTTCTTCTAGCATCTCCCTTCCTAGGCAATTCATCCGTAGGTATTTGAGGGCGGATCGACCTGGATACGGGAAGGTTTCATTCTTGTTCAAGCTGCATGCAACAGAACTATAACTTGATCAATAACCTAGGTGAAAGAACATGAGTAAGATTAAGCGTGTCAAGCAATGAATACAAAGAAAGATAACGCTTATCAGTGGTGAGCTTGTGCCAGTCTTCGTCGCAGTTAATTATGGTGGCGGACCCATATGTCCTTACCGACCTCAGCATCATAAATCCTGCCCCCATGCCTTTTTGCGACAATCGCAGCTGTTTGCTGGCGACTCTGTCGATAATCAGGAGCATAAACTGTTGTATTAACAGCAAAACCGTTCTTCTGATTGTCCCTCCTCCTGTCCGGTAGTTTTATTCGGCAGCATTGTTTCGTGCTCTGTTCTCAACTTTCGACCCATTAACACCTCATCCGGGGATTTCTCTACAAACGCAGAATGCGGAGTTGATCTGTATCCCAGCAGGAAATTCTGCAATACCTCTCCCATTGTTCCCTCTCCTTTCGCTTTTTGTAAGCCTCTCTTGCGCGTGTCAACGAATATTTCTGCCTGTCCATTTGACTGGGGGTAGTATGGAGGGATTCTGATTTTTTCGATCGATCGTTGCTCACAGAACTCCTTAAAACTGACTGACGTAAATTGTGTCCCATTATCCGAAACTAGAGTCTTTGGCAATCCGTGTGTCGAGAAGATTCGATTCAATCGTTGTGTTGTTAGTAGCCATGGTCAGTGGTACTACTTCTGCCCATTTAGAATATGAATCAACAACAACTAAATAGGTAATATCACTTACCGGGCCCTCGAAATCAACATGTAACCTGGTCCAAGGGATTTCCGTTTGTGGTCATAGTACAGGATCTTAGCGAATGGGGTTCTTTGCTGCTTGCTGACATTTGTCGCACTAGCGCACGAGATATCCGATGTTCTTATCCATGCCTGGCCAGTAAGCGCATCTTCTGGCTATGGATTTCATCTGACTTATTCCAGGGTGGTCTGAGAGGAATTTCTAAGGGTAGAAGGAACGATAACTCCAACTATCATAATAGAATCTCACCGGAGGTAAAGTTCGAGTAGATTGCCTTTTGGTGGGAATGAAAGCCGTTTTAGATTGGATAAACTTCAACGCTGTAGGACTGCATCTTTCTCCGTTTCCTTTCGCATGTCTTCTGCTGATACCGAGGTGTTTTGGATCGACTCCGCCACTACTTGTTGCACATCTCTTTCGACCGACACTAATGCAACCACGGTTTCTTCATTTCGCGCGTGCTGATGAGGCGAGATAGACCATCAGCTCGGCCGAAATCCTTCGTTCTTTGATACCTGATTTCGTAGCTATAACCCATTCACACGAATGTCCACCGTTAAATACGATTTGCAGAATACACTGGAACTTCTTTTCTCGAGCCGACTATTGACAACAACAGTGATCCGTTAGGAATGTAAATTATTTGCCTTATATATACTTATGAATTTTTTACTGCATATATAATGGTCAGTGCTTACCTTTCGATTTGTCTGTGTGTGAGTACGAGAGATACGCGCGATCGTTTTGTCAGAGCCGTCTAGAAAAATGTGAGAAATGACCCCCAATTCGTAACAGGATGCGTCAGCTGCAAGGACCATAGGCAAACTTGGATCATAGCGAATTAGTAACAGCTCCGAATTCAGTATCGACTTTAGCTATCACCTCTCACGCAGGTGAACATTCCCACAGCGTATCCTTGTGCAGGAGTTGATTAAGGGGATCTCTATGTTCGTGTAAAGCAGGTGAGAAGGAATTATAATAAAATATTAAGCCAAGAAAAGATCTAAGCGAACACAGATCTGTCGGAGCGGGCAACTTGGTAATAGCACGAGTTTCATCGAGATTGGGATGGATGATTGAATCTAAAATGGAACCAAGAAATCTTAAGAGGTTAGGAAGAAATGGCATTTATCAGCTCGATCGTGGAAACATATACATACGCTTAATGAGTTTTTCGACGCGGTCTTGAATTTCCTCCTCTGATTCTCCAACTACGATGATGTCGTCCAAGTAAGCTGCCTTATCCACTAGCCCCTATATTATGTTGTCCATAACGTGCTGAAAAATCTCTGGGGCTCTATTGATTCTGAAAGGCAGTCATGTATATTGGGAAAGCCCCCCGTGAGTGTAAATCGTTAGAAGCTCAAGACTCTCTTGTCCTACTTCGACTTGAAAGTAGGCATCCGAAAGGTCCATTTCCGCGAAGAACTTTCCCCCATGCACGATTGTGAACAGTGTATCTACAAGGGACGGTGGTTGGTGATTATCCTCCAACGACGACCTAAGTCCAGTTGAAAAATTTGCGTGTCGACTGATTCGCCTTTTGTACCACTACAATTGGAGCATTCCATTTCGAATATTTAATAAGTTGTAATACGCCCATCTGTTCAAACGTACCAATTTGTCCTCGACCATTTTCATAGTTGCAATGGGTACTGGTCTTTTTGACGGGAACACAGAATTTGCTCCCGATTTTATAAATAATATGGCGGTAGTTTGTATGCACTTTCCCAAGGTCTCCTCAAACACGGTTGCGAATCACTTCGCCATCTCTTTTATTCACACTTGTGGCCAGGTCACACTTTGGATTTTCGGCTTGAGGACGTTCAACATGTTATCCAATCCAACCCGAAGAGGTCGATATCCCGATCAGCCACATTACATATGGTGACGGCGGTTTTTCCCTTTAAGGCTGCCTTACATTTCATTGCTCCCGACAGTTGCACTGCATCACCTGAGGCACTAGATACTTTAAAAGGAATAATATCTAGCTTGGGGCCACCAACTTTTCCACATCTCATCTGAAATTACGGTGATTTCTGATCCAGTGTCAACCTGAAAATCAACATGTATCCCGTTAATGCAAAAGGTTTCATAGTGACGTCTACTTACATTAACCTGCATCGTGGTTAGTATGCCATGCGCTTGGTGATGTTGATTCTGATGGTGGCCTCTCCTGTGGCCTGTATACAGTCATCGTTAACTGCCCTGACAAAATCTTTCCTTGTGCCCGTACGAATTGCAGTCCTGGCACTGATTTTTATTGAAATTCTTAATGGAATTAAAAATCGCCAAAAAATGGCACTTCGGTTTATTATTATTAATGTTATTGGGGTACGTGTGCTGCCTCTAAGACCGCGGCTGCAGTGTCGAGTTATTTTCAGGGTTTCGGTCGATTTTGAGTTTATTGATTTGACGTGCTCGAGTTTCATCGCTTTCAACCATATTCGAGTCGGCAATGAGGCTGCGAAAGTTATTGTATTCATCCAGCAGATGATGTCACATGATATCTGGTTTCTTATCTAAAACAGATAACAATTTCAGTCGAATTTCTGCCTGACACCCTGAACTAAGACTCTGAATGAATACATGGCACCTGAACTGATCCTCCTTCAGCGACCCATACGAGAATGCATTGCAAATTCGATTCACGATGCCTGGAAACTTATGAATATCTTTGCCTTCGAGTATGGCCAAAGTTAAGCGCTTAAGACGCCTATTAACTAATGAGGTGGTTTCGCTAAGCTCTTCTTGTACTTTTTAACCGTCTCCTCAAATGTCAAGTCCTTCGCTGAAAATGGTAGGAGATAGGCCAGGTAGAGATCGTGGTCACTTTTGCTGAGCTTTCAGAGCAGCACGTTGATCCTCATCTCTTTCAGTGACCCTGTCATTCCATTTTCGTAAACGTCTCAATTCCGAGCATACCCCGTTGAAAATACTTCACCTACAGAGAGTTCATAATGGAAGTCATCAACGTTCTTAATATAGTCTTCGAGATCCTTATCAGGTTGCGATAAATTCATTTGTTCCATGATGCTTCGAACAATGGCCTCAATTTTCACGGTTTCGATTGAGTCCATCACTGTGTCGTCAGATCTGTTATAGCGGAACAAACTAGAAGTTCCGGTAGTAATCTCGCAAATAGTACAAAGAGAAAAATAAAAAAGAGAAAATTGAGCAATCACTGAATATGTTAAATCTGAAAGGGGAGTTTAACTATTTAAATGCTAATACTTTAAAGGTGTTATATTTATATGTCAATGTCGACTGTAATGACCAATGAAATGAGTTTAACATTTAAGTTCTCCAGTGGTCTAGTGATTAATTTATTTAACTTTTGTGTCATGATCAATAATGCGGGGGTAAAGAGCAGTCGATAAATCAGGCATATAATGAACAAATTCTGCTCATGAATAATTATTAATTATACTCAAAGATCGCAAACATTGGTGCTGCCTCATATCATTTGAGGGAACATGAAGGATGACCCTTAATGTGCTTCCAGAGTTACTCTTTATTCACATTCTCCATGACAGTACTTTGGTATTTCGTCCACGAAACCGCAGTGACATCTTCACGTACTTATAATGCAAACTCCTATCTGTCATGTCTAAACGCGTTTAACGATTCCCACTTTTTATAACCGTCTTGTTTCATTAAAAGTACATCTGCACTCGTGTCCTCGCGCACGTCTTTGCCCAAGTGACTCCCATAAACTGTCACTGTATTTCAACTCTCATATACAAACGCCCGAACATGTGCTCGCCGTTCACTGGCTCCTACTCTTCCTCTCATCTCCATTGTTTTTTTGCTTCCTCTTACTTACTTGAATCCTCATCGTGATTTGTTCAGTAAAATTTGGCCTAATCAGCTCTTGTTGTTCTGCTCTTAGACTGCGATTAAACCATATAATTTACACTCAGCAGCAAACAAACTTCAAAAATGTTAATTATTATTTGTTTTCATAAAACAGGGCTATTACGTGGTCTGACGAATATACAACGACAAGTATAAAAGTGCTTTTTTTCCCAAGTAAATTTGATGATAATTTTTTTGTCAAGTAGATACCTACATATCTAATCAGATCTTATCAATTTCTTAGAACTATCTACGGATAATCATGTTGTATTTGGATGCAAGTAAACAAATATGACGAAAAAGTTCCAGTAAATAAGCAGAGTTTTCCGGTATTTTGCTTTTAGTAACGAGAACCAGGAGAGTACATGTAGCATATAATAATTTAAATTAGAAAATGGTTCAAAACTGAGTTTAAGAAATACAATAAGGTAGAATTCTAACTTCCTAAAGTCCAATTGATAGGGTTATAGTTTGTTATAGAATGGTAGAGTTGTTATATGAAGACCAGGAAAAACATGGTTCGTTGATCAGTCATCGTAACTTTCACTGTACTCATTCGATAGCGAATTTTTGGACCATGGAGACTGTGTTAACGTTAATATGCTAAAGTTTCCAGCGATATCCATGTTTAAGCTTTTACATTTATTTATTTGGAGAACATTTATTAAGAATAGCAATATGGAATTTTGGGGTAGCAATACTGAAAATGAATGCAACGCAAGATTAGAAAAGTCTAAATATAAAAATCGACCATACAATAAAAACGTTTGCAAAAAGAGAAATAGAAAAATAATTTCCTGAAATGTGTACAAAAGATAAAATGTCAAATATCAATCCATAATAAAAGGAACATTTTTTAAATATCGCAAAGTTGATACGAATGGAGCAAATTAAGGTCGGGAGTAGATTTTCAGTAAGTAAATAAAAATATCAATTTTAGAATTTTTAACAAAGATTTTAAAAAATTACGTAGAATTTATACAGAATAAAAATTTGCTTAAAGTAAACTATAATTTCATATTAATATAATAATTCATAATCAATTAAACTTTAGGTATAAAAATTGATAAAATACGGTAAAAATATAAAATATGAATAAATCATAAATTGAATAAAGTGGGTTTTTTTTTAAATAAATTGCTAAGAATAATTCTTTATTTATAGTCAACATTGTTTATATTTCCCATTTGACCATTAACTACTATACGAAATTGAACCTTAAATATGGGTGATAATAACGCAGCTAAGGTGCGTCTGCTTTTTCTTATTTATTTATTCATTTCTTTTCTATTTTTGACTTATTTTCTAAATAGGAGAAGGGCAATGAACCAATTAACCTCACTGTCCATGGGCAGGATGGTTCCGTCATTCACTTTAAGATAAAGAGATCAACACCTTTCAAAAAGCTCATGACTGCCTATTGTCAACGACTGGTATGGTAATTTTGTTCATTTTACATGTCCTAGGGTCTTACTCTGAATAATGTGCGCTTCACATGTGACGGTGAACATATAAATCAAGACGATACTCCTGAGTCGGTATGTTGTAATTTTACGTCTCTTTATGTCTCTAGATGGACATTAGTGACAATGACACCGTCGAAGTATTCCAAACTCAAACTGGTGGAATATGAGAAGCATTTAATGTACATTAATACCCCTATATTTGTTAACATGAATTTTTACCTCATTTCATTGTTTTATGCCTTGGGTAATTGTGACGAATTTTGTTAAGGTCTTTGTGCTGTCAGATATTTCCATTAAAACAGCAAATAATTTGATTTCAAGTTTTACACTTATAATCGACTTAGTTATTACGTCTTGTACAAATAACTTTTATGGATAATTGCAATTAAATGCTAATCCAGTAGATTTTCACGAACATTTCCATAAATTAAGACTTGTCGGTTATGTTTCTTTCCTTAGTGTCAGTTTTTTTGGAAAGAATATGAATCGATGGTTAGGAGTGACAGAAAGCTCTGGTCGATTACTGCAGATAGGTATCCGCGTTACTGTGAGTGATTTGTTATGGCCTATTGGTTACTCGTGAACGCGCGGACTAATGTACGCCTGTGTTCGCAACTGATAGTCAGTTGCGAGCAACAACGGGTTTTGTTTTAAGTTCACAATGTATGCAACGGTTTCCGTGTAACTGCTCGCATATTTTACCGAGCTGATTTAAGGTTGTCCTATAACCTAGTGAAAATGTATTTTAAAATCTGTGGCACCGGCTACTTATCACAGGAATCAAAGATTTAGGGAACGAAAGTTCTGCCTAGAATTGGGGGGATGAGTTTGAACACAGATTGGCACACTTGAACTAAGAGGGCTTTGAATCGCGTTCAAACCTGCTGATCAGATTAGGAGTGCTTTTAGGTTGAAACATAATTCGGAGCAATTTTACACAAAACATGAACACGAAGTGCGGACATGTAAGTCTGGGCGGGGTAACCACTCTCTGAAATAACAACTTTGTGTTATTGATTTCGCAAGTTTGGTGGGTGAATACGTACACACATCGTTTTTGACAAGGTTGAAGCTCTACCTGAATGATTTCCTTGATTAAATTAGGTGGGAATGCTATGAATTAGAAGCGGTTTTAAAGTCTTTACTATGAGTGAAGAATAATATATACATACGTAGAAGGAATAAACGATAACTTTGACCTAACTCGGCAAATCAGCTTCATTAAGGCGTCAATTATGAAAATGTGGGCCGTAGCTTAATGGGAGCCATTGGTTAAAAGAAGAGTTTAGTTAAACATGTTGAGACTTTTATTATCACACTTATTGCAATCATTTACTCTTATGACTAGAAATTCCTTAAAGTCCGATTAGATCAATTTAATTTAAACAACGAATGATTAATGAAGCGCTATTTATTTCCTGAACACTGTTGGTTATGGTGATTAAATGCAAGGTGTAAATATTTTGGGGTTTTGCCAAGTTTTCTGGCACTTTACTTCCGTCTACGCATTGGAATCCAAAAGTGATATTATGTAATGGACACTGTTGTCACTTCATGACCTTAAGAAATATCCAATAATAAGGAGTAAAATTAGTTATAAATGGTAGACGAACAAATTTTGTTTTCTTGAGATGAGAATGATCAGGATTTTTAATGTTCAAAGTCTTTATTTAATTGAAATCTCTGATTTGTTCTTGTTTTGTTCACAGTTTGTGGAAAAATTGCAATCGTGGTAATTTCAAAGTACTCCGTTGTCAAAATATCCTACTAACAGGCTGCGTAGTAACTGAATATAAACACTCTCCGTCATAGCACACTAATTTCACTGAAAAGGACTTAAAATAGAAAGCTAAATTTCCACCTTTCAATTTTCAGCTCATTTATCACAAGACATTACATCCTCAAATCATTCTTAACCGGTTAAAATAAAGCCCAATATGGGAATTCTGTACGCAAATAGTGATACAAAATCACAAAAGAGTATATCTTTGTCAAAATTTTTGTGATGTTAATATATGCACAGACGCTAACCTTTATAATACACTTCTTTATTGAACCATGACATCTGGCGAAACAGACAGCCTTAACAATTATCATGTTATTTAGTCGCAGCAGGATTGTTTAAATCCAGATTTTATTAATTTTGCGTTATAACCTTAAGCTGTTCGAGATCATACAAGATTATTCTCCCTTCTCCGTATTTAGAAGTAAAATATGAAGACGACTATCTTAATTAATCAATCGACCAACAAGAACCGGACATTGTTGGCAAAAATTTCCCTGGTAATTCAGGAGACGATGTATGAAGTATGAATTTTGGAATGTAGGCTACCTATTAAATGAATATTATGCAATCCGACTCCAGAAGGAAACGAAGTTAGACTCTTTTGCTACCCGAACTTTGTTCTCAGCACTTCTAGGATCGCCACCCTTTTATCTCTTGTTGGAATTCATTATTTTCCTATTTCAGTTGTTTTTTCACAATGAAGAAAATTGGAAATTTTTTACCGTTTCGTGGGTTACAATAATTAGCGAGAGCGTTATTTTCCAGAAGTCTTCTTTGTAGGCCTTCAATTGCTCATATAATCGTAAAATAATAAAATTACTATGAGTTTGACATTACTCGTACGTCATTCTGACGTCATGTATTCATCAATAAATCATTGTGGTACAGAATTTCAGTTACCCCTGATCTTAATTTCATACAAGAGATTGCTTTAGCCCTTTTTCATCAAATTAATCTATTATAAATGTTCACCTGATCCATACTTTATATATTTCCATTTTACACTCAACGTTTTTTAAATAGTGTCACGGACTTCGAAATCGGTTAACTTCGCGATGACTTCTCACTATTGCTATTTTGAAGTTTTGTATGAACGGTAACATTTTACATCATTCGATAAAGAAAATTCTAAATACGGTTTGGACTGGTACTCACTTAATTTTTGAAAGTTCAATGCAGTTATGCTCCACGTATTCATGAATATTATATAAGTTGTATTATTTGAAGTTAATGTTAAAGTAAATCTAAGGTTGTGATAGAAAGAAAAATATCTTAACACATCTAATATGTGAGTTGCTGCAATGAAAAAAACGGCCAATATTTGTGATTTCACCAGCCAATTCAAGTAATTGTATTGCATACCCTATTATGGTCTCCTCTTTCAGCGACATATTATTTGTCTACTCTGCAGGTGATTTATTAAAATTATTGAGAGCAAGAGAGGAGTCGATGGCGCTCAAAATCAGTATTAGATTGGAGCTACCTTAGTCATGAATGACCTATGTTTCGAATAATCCCTGACATTCTTTCATCTCCAATCTCTCTGCATATAAAGGTACAGCGAATTCATTAGTCTTTTTTTCCCATCACCAATCATCAAATCTTTGTTTTTCTTCTCATGACCTTAGGTCGGACTGGGTCACTAGAGTAAAGACTGTCTTATGTGATAATGACAAACTCTCACCGGTATTTAAAAGATAATACTGATTTTGACCCCTAAAACACACATTAATCATGTTGATTTTGTTATAACGTTATGGGATCTCTCGAGGCCACATCGATCGAATAGATGGAATAAGTCAAGTTACTCATGTCGCCAGATCAGTTCGGAGGTGGCAGACAAGTCACCCCCAATTTACTTATAAGTAAATTAGGTTTATATAAAAAACATTTCTTCGTTGGACGTCGGTCATGTCTCGTTGTCGGTGTCTTGGTGTGATGATAGACACCCGTTTAGGTATCTATGACCAAACACACAACGGGACTACTTTGGACACTAGTGGAGATCTTATCGTCAGTCGGCCATTTCTAATCGATGATAGACATCTGCTGGCTATATAAGCTTTCCTATTGAAATGTGTATCGTATGGGGACCTACTCGAAAAAGAGAGAACTTGTCCTTATCTGCTCACATCTTCTTGTTATTGTGCAAGTTGCAACTGAAGGTAGGCAAATACATGCGTCCGAGAACTAGGTGAGACCAAGATTTTACTGCCCAGAATTCAAATGTCTGAATATCGCATTTTTAGTTATGCCTGGCAGACAAGTGGTAGCAAACTTGGAACAGGACTGAGATGTCTGCTCTTAAACCTTGTTAATTACTCAATTTAAGTTAGAAATAATATCTTATCTTTATCTTTCCACTTCTCGGTGTTTTATATAACCTTTACGTCACAATATATTGGTTCCGATGGAGGCTTGTTTCATTCTTCTTATGATTTTTAGTGCCAATTTTGTGAGCTCTTATTGGCACATTTTAACTCAAAAGGAGTTTCTGTATGTAACTTAGTGTAGTGCTATATTGATAGATATTCATATCCAGTAACTTCGACTTGTATGTCCCCTCATGGCTACTTTTCTTTAACCACTATATCATTCATCGTACTACACTTTATTTCGCCTCCCATGGTCCTTAGAGCTATTCAGTACTCCTAAAGGCAAAAGAGCACAAAAAGAACAATAATTTTTAAAAGTAGATAAAATACTTTTCGGCCTGTTTAAACAAATTCTGCATTATGAACAAATGGCATGAAAATGGGTGCAGTAATTTTCCTGACCTCAATATTGACCTTATGAGATCAAAGTATGAAGTTGGTTTGCATGACTCACCACAAACTTGTGTCACTTTGATCGGACATTATTTAGAACCAGACAAATGTAATTATTAACACAGGCTCACAGATACGTAATTACTTTCATGCATTGCTGAAGATGATTAAACTTTTATTCAGACCAGTCAAATTGTGAAGTTTTTGGGGAGTACGAGAAAAATTAATACAGGAATACCCCATGAAGAACACGTTTTTAGTGGATCACACTAATTAAAACTGCTTAGGTAGACAAACAAGATACATTTGACAGCGGTGAGAAGTCAATCATATTCAAGTTGTCGTGATCAGACACTGAGCACCTGGATATCACATCAGCAAACCAGGAAGATTTAGTGGTTGCCATCTTCTTATTTCGATTGCGATCCTGGAAACTGTACTCTACTCATGCTTTTCAAAAACATATTTGGAATATCATGATTTGAACACCTATGCAATCTGTCTGTTCATTCAAATGAAATAACGCAGTTAGGTGCACTGACATGCACAAGTTTCTTCCATGGGTGATGCCACCCATACATTGAGGCATTGAAACCATATTGTATTTCCATACTGTCTCATTTTCTTTTCGCTTGCTCCAGCATACAAATAACCATACACACATACATGCACACCCTCCCGTGGTTCCTGGTCCTCTCCCAAGAAACTCCGCTCATCACTGCCTTGTCATCTCTCTCTCTCTTCGTCCTGTTGTCATTAGAGAAGATTGGTAGAAGATAGTAGGCGTAGACCGCCGAATAGACAGGAGAAACCAGATATTTTATTTGCTAATCCGCCCTTAAAAAAGATAGAAACCATGAATCAAGAAATAATTGTATCGATGGCAAGTCAATGCCAAAACTATTAAGCTTCAGCATTGTAGCGTTGTACGTGGGTGTATCAAAAATTGAAATGGGGAAGGGGAGATGATTCCAAGACAATGATATCCGGATCCCAGGCGTCCGACCAAACGATAAGGTTCCTTTGAGGTTGCATGACCTCTCCTTATAGTCGGTGTTTTTGTATTAAAACAAAGGCAATTCACACAAAAACAGTATGACGTGAAATAGTAGTATATTTTCCTTCTAATTTTTTGAGTATTTGTTCATCACATTGGGCAACATAATCTATTCTTTCCGAAGCGCGGAAGATTGTACATTATTTTACAATTGATGTATAAAGCCAATATAAGATTGGTTATAAAATTAAATTTCATTTAATTTATTGATCAATAAAAGATCATATTATGCTCCTATTAAAACACTGTTAGGGGAGGGAGATTATAGAAGAATTAACAGCAGCTAAGCTTTTGGAAAAGAACCAGGAACCGGGAGAGGGAGAGTTTATATATAATGGATGCAGTTATAGTAGGTTGAAACAAGCGAGGAGAATGTACTTTAAAGGAAAGACGAAAATTGCTCAAATACGTCCGTGTGCGTAAAATTACCCGTATATTAGATTTGGGCGTCAGCACACAAAATGTCATTGAGCGAACGTTCGAGTCATGGTGTCCCAAATGATTTCTTGAAGAGTATTATCACCAAAACATAGCAGAATGCAAAACCACAACAAGATATGTGACTTTAACTATTTTAGGATTGAATGCTGATTTTATGAAGCTTTCCACTGTCTGATAAAGATACAATTCACTTTGCGAAATCCAAATATTTCAAAGCTAAGTTTTCATGATTTGGTCTCTGAGTTTCTGGGCGGATTTAAACCCATGATAATCAGATATTGTTGACTAGTTTTGTGACAGCCCAGATACCCACATTTGCAATGTATGACTCTTTTATGTTGTAGAACTGCTGAGAAGAATCGTTTTCTGCTACTATGATATACTGCCCATTAGATGTTGCTAGACTACAGTTGGCTTAGACTAGAGTGGGAAGGTTAAGACAGAATGTTGTAGATCCAAGACATTTATTAGTCAGAAGTATTATATGTGAATACATGTTGTCTACGTGCTGCTGATGTTAGGAGATCAAAATACTGCCGGTCTGATACCAGTTTTAGGCCCAAGCAACTGTCAAGCTGTCAGAAGCGATGTACTCCCTCAAACTGATAAGGATGATGAGCAACTTAGAGATAACCTGCGGGAATTAATTATCCCGGGACAAATCGTAAACATTGCTGCTTTGATCTCTGTTTTTTCGAACTCCATTCGACTAATTAATTTAATTAAAGGCCATCGTGCCATATTGACTTATTTTTGTCTTCTTACATTAATATGCAGATAGATAAAACTAGTAAAGACATCGAAATGTTATTCACTATGTTCCAGGTCGTTTCCTAAATCGATGGAACTTTTGTTCCCTGCCTTAAATTTAAAATATAGAGTGTGTTAGAGAAAATTTACCTCTTTTTGAGACCTGTGACTGAAATGCATATCAAACCAAAACCTCTACAGAGTAATCGTATTCAGGATATCTTCTAATCTAGGGTACGCTGAGACTGGCAATTCGGTGGAATGATGTAGGTAGGAGTTTGACCATCTCAGGTTAGTAACTTAATAATGTGAACATCCCAATTAGCAATAGGAGGCTCTAAACCTCGGTCGTGATTTGGTGGCTTGCAGCACTTCGATATTGGCACTTTGCAATACGAGCGGATCAAAATCACGTATGGGCAAAAATCTCCTTCATTTGATACCGGTGTCTCTTATGTTACGTGATTTAGACGACTCGAGATGAAAATTACTAAACAACTATGATATATTCACACATTATTGTATGCTGCGTGTTAAAGCACATCATCATCGTCATCAAAGTAAAATTCCGGGTGGTACTATTTCATTTGACCCCATAACCACCCTTTTTCGCTTTGCCATGGATAATTATAAACTTCCTAACTGCTTTGTTTAATAGGATTCACTTTTAATGCAGTTCCACATTACATGGGAGTCAATTAGTTTGCGGATTGTTTGTGCCTTGATGTGGGGTGGTTCACCAAACTTCTAATCCCGTTTGCATTTCTGAATGGTCCATGGCACCCATCATCCATGCAGACAATCTCAGGTTTTCTCAATTCTTTTAATTGTGGTTAGTGTCTTAGTAAGCGCGGTATAAAGTTACTTAATCGGATTGAGCATTCAATTACACCCTCTTTCTCAACAGACGCATATGACATCAGCTTTGAGCTGTTTAAAACAGATACTATTCGTGAGAAATCTTAAATTTTCCCATTTTTGTCAGTTGGGAGTTCAATAAAAGTTTGGAAATTCTACCGCTATTATTATGAAGACTCACCTAGAGCTTAAGCTCACGCTGCAAGGTTTCCAGAGGGACCGCTATTGTAAGCACTTTAACGCACATATTTCTTCAACCATAAAGGCCAAGTACCATTTGTCGATCTGTGTTCTGTAGAGCCCTTACTTTATTGTCAGTCATTAAACGGTAGATGACAATGCACAAACTATAAAAGTATAACAGATTTGATTAATGCTTCAAGCGGTTATGCTCTAATTTTAATCGAAGATACTACGATCTTAGAAGTGGCCTGAACATCACTAACTTTCTATTGGCCCTCATGATATTACGCTATACAGCATCATCACCTAAGCCTTTATCATTCATAGGAGAACCGGGACATGGAAAGGACCATATTCAATTAATCCTGTTATTATTACTTCCGACAACTAGATGGTATCACACTCGATTCAAGTACTTTTTCTCACCGGCTTAACTGACGATGACCCACTCTCTCCCTATTTGCTATTCTGTATAAAAAGAATGAATTAATGGTAACTTTCTTATTAAAAAAAATCAGGTTAACTACAAAATACTAATTTTTTTATGAAATGGAACATTAGAAGTAAACTCGTAACATCAAATATTTTGTTTGAAGTCCGAACTATACATGAGCACTTTCCCGCAGCTCATTACGGCCCCGTTTATAATCGTAAGTTTTTGTATTTAGATTATTCTTAATTTGTACTCCCGTAATGAACCGTATACTTCTCATTTTATATTCTAATAGCTTGTATTCGAACTTCTTTTAACAGTAGTTGATAAAATTGCACGTCATTGAACATATAAACACCTGATGATCCTTATCGTCGATGTCGTTGAGTGATAATTTTCTGCCATATTTTATTATGTGTGTACCTGAATTTCCTGTCGTGGCGCAATCTTGTTAAACCACGTTGTAAAAAATTTCCTCAAGAAAAATTGATAAAACGCCATCAAAAATGGTGTCCCGGGATGAGCAAATCAAATTATGGGTGGTGTTCTAGGTTCAATATGCTCTGGAAATCTAGGCACTTAAACAAGAGGAAATCCCCATTGACCCAACCAGTGAGTTCTTTAAACGCTGATTATGTGAGTCTGAATCTTAGCCCTGTAAGTAAGTTTATTAAATTACTAAAACGCCCTGGAGTAACTGCACTTCTGTCTCGTCTCTCTTTGGGTATCAATCACCTGTAGCCTAATAATATCTATTGAGCCCTAGAACATAGCGGCGGAATTTAGGCTTTTAATAATACTTATTTTAGAAAAAACATCTAATGATGTTTCAGTGCTAGGTACTGTGCTAGATATATCCATACAATTAAGTACTGGCGTTAGCTGATAGTAAAAAGAAGAAGCTTCTGCGACTTGATCACACTCATCGATTAATGGATTATTCGAGCTTTTGAGATTATTGTGAAGCATTTACTTGCAGATTTCATGCCAATAAAATTCGTAGGTGCACACAGAGTGATTGAAATAACTAAACCCACTGGTTCAAATTTAAAATTGGTTCAGTTTCTTGGTCAAAAACACTCTAGAAAACTTGTCTAATTGGTGTGATAAAGAGAGTGAATGAATAGATGTTTAAACGTTCAAGAATGTG
The DNA here is from genome assembly GCA_900708905.1 of Hymenolepis diminuta. NCBI lineage: Eukaryota > Metazoa > Platyhelminthes > Cestoda > Cyclophyllidea > Hymenolepididae > Hymenolepis > Hymenolepis diminuta. The sequence goes on from CAADRB010000007.1 coordinate 1,907,640, forward strand.
CCAAGTTATCAGCACAATAGAGATACTGTATACCAGCTTTTCACATACAAAGGTGTGGATGAATCATTACACGAGCTTAGTTCAATAAAGAGTGCGTCAAGAACTGCCATGTAATATCCATGGCCACATATTCTATAATAAATTCTCAAGCTGTTCAAGAAATTAATGACACATTATAAGTAAAATAGTTTGATATTTTGATGATGTCAATGCTTGTTTGGGCTGATCCCACCCGCCTAGTGACAATTTGTCTTCATCACATGCTTCACTCATTAGTCATTCCTATGTAGGTTACTCCAATTCGAGCTTGCGTCATCCCTCTTCGCTCGGCTGTGATTGGCCCAGCCCTCCTATTGGTTCGCTTTCTCTTTCGTCATATAAAATCCCGTGACTAGTGAAATGGAGGAATTCCAATTGCACGCCCTCGTTTCTGCAGACGCGCTGTGTTCTAACTCTGGAATAACTCGAAATATTACAAATGTATTAGTACGTTTATGCAAATTAATTTTGTGTTTTAGCAATTCGAATTTTCACATATTTTAATGTGATTCCAATATTATATTCTATTCAGATGTACACTTTTATGCAATTGTGGGAAGAATATGAGAGAGGACTTATTTGTTTACCTCAAAAGTGAGAAAATCGTTCTTTTTCTTCAACTTCTAACACTTATTACTATTACTGAAAAAAGCGGAGAGCTTTTACAGGTTTTAGAGGATAGAAACACGGGGTACAGTAAAAATTACTTTTTTGAGGTCAGCATGTTTGATTCGAGCCATCTACTCTCATCTGTACATACTCTATTCAGTTTGCGGTAAGGACATGGTAAAAGTGCCTATCAATGAAAAGCCGTTTTGATCCTTGACAAAGAAATGAAACTGAGAGAAGGATCGAATAGGAGTATGCAATAAAGTCATTATGTCAAGAGTCTTACTTTATTCTGCCAGCATTTATTTGCCCACATTTTCCAAATGGAGTTTAAATCACTTTATAAAATCCGTGGGTTCCAAATGAATTATTCTTTGAATTAATATCCGTGATATTCGGAGCTTGTTGACTGGTTGGATGGGCCCTTTTG
>CAADRB010000007.1:1910104-1978676 GCA_900708905.1 Hymenolepis diminuta
GAAGTTTAAGTAAAGACGTATATCAAAATTAAAACCTATTTTAAAATTACAAAAGGACGTATTAACGTCCATTATCCATCTCTAACAACCAATTTGAACATGAGAATTGTCCTATGTCTTACTTACCTTTGCATAATCCCAAGATCAGAAAATCGCTGCTTTGATCATATCCACTAAAGTAAGTTGTAGCGCGCTACTAATACAAATTGAGTAGACATAGTATATAACGAAACGCACACTTGGCACAACAATATTATGGATTTCTGGGCTAAAAATGCTTGGCAGACACATGAAGGCTAACGCAAACTTAAAAATCACAGGAATCGTTGTGAAACGAGAACAACCGGTACAAACCGAAAAAATTACGCGTAATTTCCGTTCAACTGCTAAATTTAAGGTCATTCTGTTGATTTAATTCCAATACCCTTAAACTGTTAAATTAGATCATATATTCAACCTGGACTTAGCATTGATGCAAATTCACAATTGAACTCCTTTATCCATTTCCGAGACTGCATGAGTCATCATGTATGAGTCATTTATTCATCAATAAGTCATTCTCAGATGTGATCTTTAACTGTATGGACTTACCTTTGGTTCACAATTTGTTTCCTATTCGTCAGTATTATCATTATTGTGAAAAATATATAAAAAACATTTTAAGTTGTGAGAATGGAGAGGGAGTCGGTTAGGGTTATTTCATTTGAATTCTGATGTATCGGATTGCGCACTTTTCTGTTTATGTTATAGATTCAAATCTCAACATTTGTCTTCCTGGTTCTTGAGTGGGTTCATCTCTGTGATGGTGAAGACTTGATTACTTTAAGACAGACACAGACTTTTCATAAGAATGAAGGCCTACTTTATATCACTGGGTTACGCTAAAAGAAATAATACTTGACATCAACCTAATCCTCTCAGTTGTAGGAAGAGACCGTTCAATCACTCCTCACTAAGCTCTTGACGTCGTGAATAGGAATTATCATTCAATGACGAATATTCTCCAAGCTTGATCCCCTATTTCTCAAAAGGCATATTTCTATACCTGAAATGACCCTGGAGAATGTATATTTTGAATGCTCTTCAGAGGTACTTTCGGGACTCAACTGTTAACCAGATATTTTGCCCCCATGTTTTTACAGGTCATGGCTCAATTCATGAGCGTTTTTATCAATTCTAACTCATCTCTTCAAGACCGAAATAATTTTATGCCGTAGGCCAGCCAATATGAATATAAAGTTTTTTAAAGGCTTGTTTAGGACACACTACTTACAATACAAAGCAGTAACGCAGACAGAATAAAGACGTCATTGTACGAGCGGTATCCTATTTAGGGACTTTTAATTTGAACTACATCTTCGTCGATGTTGTGTCATATGGTGCCAAATGTACTTCCAAAGATTATATGAAAGATGCGTTCTTCATGATCATCCGAAATGGGGAAGAAATTTTTATGTTACTAAAACCGCTATGTACTTGTGGTCCACACTCAACTCTTGATTCTCTGATTCAAGTAAGGCAGCTGTCTAGCCCTTAGGATGACACTTAGTTCGATAACTGTCATTATTTTTATATCTTAGAATCGAATTCCCTTATAAACATAAATTTTGAACGCTATTTCATGATGAAACGATCCGAAATTTAAGGGAAGTATGACTTTTTTCTAATTTACTTGAATTATTGGGCTTAGATACTTCCTCACAACTATGATGGGATTTTTTTGCTTTTTCATGGGTAATAGAATTAATTTGTTCTCCATATGCGTAGCTGAGTGAACCTCCGTGAACCTATGTGATATTTCGGAAAGTCCAAATGCACTAGTAACAACTATTCTAAAGAGCAGAATTATTCTAAAATTATTTTTTAAGATTAAACAGTTTTACGACTTAAGCTTGGCAAAAGATTATCGTCAGAAAAAAGAGAATGAGGTTGCGATCTCATTTTTTGACCAGTGATTCATCTCCGATCAAGGTGAGGAGTGTCAATCGATAATCTCCAGAAGTATCATCCTGAAATTAATAAATGCAGCATTTAATAATCGTGTCAAGATGAATGATGCTTTAGACAAATAATCTACTTTGATAAACTCTCCCAATGTCTGTTTATATTCAGCTTTAAATGCATCCTTAATTTGAACCATATCGATTTCACATCTAGAGACAACTACACGAATTAGCGATTCATCGTCCGTTCCAAGCCCCTTCATCGACCGATGCAAAGTTTTGGCAAAGAAATTCGGCTTGTTTTGAACTGATCGTACTAGTTTTTAACAAAAAGAGTTAAATATTTAGTCAGTTTCTTCGGGGCTATGATATATTACCTAAACACTACCTACCAACGCTTAAAAATGCGCGCAGAATGTCACCAGACATTTCTGATTTAAGAGCCTCTTCAATGGACTTCTTGCTGAGTTTCTCATATTCTTGGAAAACGGCTCTCAAATGAGCATTGGAACGTGAAATTAGTATTTCGTTAAACCTGCAATGACAAATAGGTGAAATGTTAGAATAAGCAAGTCTACTTAATAGTAATCAGTACGTATTTTTAAACTGACTTTGATTCGTCCGTTCCCATCTTCTTTTCTCCTGCAGCTAGTAATTCTTCGGCATCCTGTTTAGCTTTCTTGCGATCAAAAGTGGGACACTCATCTCTGTTGCCCTGAAGCAAAGCCACGAGCAATCGTTGGAAATGACCGGACGTGTCATCTCGAACGTCTTTTTCCAGATCGCGGTTATAGACTAAATGAAACAAACAGGCCAACTCAAATTGCAACAGAATTTTAAAAAAGTTACTAGAACGTCTAATAATTTATGGATTTTATTTGACGAAGGATAAAACCAATCCGAATACATGTTGGAAGAAGCATTGATATAATTTTAAGGAATTAACTCAGATCAATGGAGGTAGCAGATAGGTAACAAAACGGAATATTCGTTTATCAGAATATACATTCGCTAATCGTTAGCGTAAAAATTGCATTCAAGGAATTTTTGACCGAAGATGAAAGTGGATCATTCTCAAAGCGTAAAGCTCACCGAACAATCACCCTCTGTTGAAATTCTGACGTGAGTTACATGCATTTACCTTTCAAATAGGTAATTTCTTACCATATTTAGCGTCCAAACATTTTAAAATGTCTTGTAAAATAACTGTAAGTGGAAATTATATCTGCAAAGACAATTACTTTTTCTATAGGCCTCTTTGATCTTCAATATCTGTTCATTTGTTCGACAGCAGATAATTTCAATAAGACAGTCTTCATCAGTTCCGATTCCTTCCACAGCTTCCCTCAGTTCTTCGGCGTCAAAAACCTCCGGCTCAAGACAGAGAGCTCGACACACTTTAAAGAAATTGCCACTGATTTCACTATCCAGTTCAGCTATCAGATCGAGACCATAGAGTGTCTTGAACTGCTTGACAATGTCCAGACGTTGGCTTATCGACCGACGAGCTAGAACATCAATTATTGCCTTTTCATCTGTGCCCAGTCCTTTCATGGCTTTCCGAAGACTTTGGCAGTCAGCATTGCAGTCAAAGTTTGGTGCTGGTTTCAACGTTCCTTCACACTAAAATTACGTTAATTCCATCAGCAAAAATGTGCTCATTAAAATAAACAGTAGAATTACTCAAATACGTTCTGCATCTTTGAAAATTCTGTGCCTTTTTACTGCCGATTATGATTTTATATTTTATTACCCACCTCTCTTTAAAAACGCACTTGAATAAATCTTACGATGGATATAACTTTTATTTTAAATATAAATGTTTAAAGATTATGAATTATTTACTCAACTGACAAGAACTGATAAACTATCCTGTATCAGAATGAATAGCAAACGTGAGAAAATCCTGAACCCCATTATTAGGTTTTGAAATAATCCCAGAGGGTGGATGGAAGCATTTGAGATCTTACCCCAGCTAACAATATCATTTAATATAGTATAGCGTTAAGATACTCCACTACCAAAGAACAGAAATCCCAGAGATTTGAATAACACGCAGAATGCATTGAATATAAGCATTGTACACAGGAATGTATCAATGGTAATTTTTGATTGTATGAATTAAGCGCGGATCATAGACTTCAACAGGGACTCACGCACTCCACGTAATTTAAATTCCAAGGTATGCTAATTCTTTATATGGGAATGGAGTGGAGTTATTGTGTGACCAGTAAGAGTACGAATGAGCCACAACCGTACACTGAATGAAAATGAGACGGGGATTGACAATTGGTCATGTATACCAAAGACGCGAGAAGAAAAAAGACGATAATGTGACGGGTAGAATCACTCAGGCTTAAAATTAACAAATCCTTTCACGGAGGAAAAAATGATAATAGGAGTAAAGTTGAACATAGGAAACAAAGAAATTGAGGTGAATTTAATCCGCTATATTCATCGGGCAAACTCTCTTACATTCTTCACAGCTTAAGGATCTTAAGACTATGAATCCACGAGAACGGCGTATGTAATATGTTTCAGCTTTACAAACAAAGGAGAAATTGTTAATATTTGGCAGAACATCTACAAACATGATTTCATGCATCATCATGGAATGAAGATTCTCAGTTATTGTGAACAAAAACTGTCCAACCGCAGGTTCAAATACATTAAGAAGACTGTTATTCCCACGAATAGTCTTTGAAAATAAAGTGTCTGCCTTCTCCATCTGCCCATAACTAGTGGGCACCCAGATCACAGTGATGAAAAATTAGACATTTACCACTGCAACATTATTCAACTGACCTTATATTCCTCAGTTTCAAAATAGGAGTTTTCAATCTTTTCTGGGGGCTTTTCTTCCTTCTTCAGTTCGATTGGGGCTGCCTTTTGATTTCGTGACTGACGAACCTCCGTTTCTACTTCATGACCCTAAATTTGTAAAATCGAGATTATAAAAATTGTCAAAGTGCGCATTATCGAGGTAATAAATTGAGAAATTACAAAGAGTAAGGGCATTTCTATTTGGGGAAGACTAACACGACAAGGGAATAGAATAGTCAGTATATACATAGAACTACTCTTCTTTCTAGATCGTGGTGTGTTTTGATTAAATGAAACAGAAATTGTAAGGTAAAATGCTAAGAAGAGAGTAATTATGTGTTATTTACTGTTAGAAGTAAAAAAGTATACTGATTCAGCAAAGGTAAACATTGATTTCTATTGTGAAGACTGGATGCGGTGTCCTACATTCAGAATCGTCTTACCTCAGGAATAGCCAACTTTGGGTTTCGTTTTTCCGGTTTTGACTTGGATGGTTTTCGGCCTTTTTTCTCCAGTTCAATGGTGAGGACGTATCTATCGTCAGCGTCATCCCAGTCTCCTCCAATCACCTTAATAGGCACAAAATAAAAGAAAAATATGAGATATTTGTCACGAATGAATTTTTCTTAGACAAAAAGACATTAAAAAAATTATAATGGGAATAACAATAATAATGATCAAGCAATATGCAAGGAAGTTATCTAGTACTAAAACTTTTACAAATTGCGTTAATGTCAAGGTAAAATTTTAATTTTAAATAATTAATAAATATTTTATTTCACATTTTCTTTTTAGTATTGTTGAAATAATGATTAACCGTTTATGTGAACTAATATAAACTGCACTATACTGCACACAGCTCCATTGGAACTGTAATGAGCTTTCGCAATAGCAACAAGAATTGGTGTTTTCCTTCTTCCTGGCTGGAATATAGACTTGTAGTTCTTAATATTTGGGTTTGTTGAAATTCACATTGGGCTGATTATAGTGAATTCGTCCCAGTCAAACTGAGCGCGCTTTTTCGGCTCTTCGAAAGAAAAACAACCATTTTTAATTGATAGGACAGACCATCCTAAATAATCAATCACTGAATATTGAGGACAAGAATTGGCTCTATAATAAAGAAGATAACTTTTTAAACGTGAAACAATGAACTAATCGTTGAAAAATATTATAAAACCTTGGATCCATTAGAATGAGACGACGTAAGTCTCTTTCGATAATTTGACCTTAAGCTTAACAACTTATCGATCCCTTCACCCTTAACGAGATTGAGCAATGGTCCTCAACCGCGGTTACTAGGGTATTCTGAGGTCCTCAATGCCAACATTCTGGAGAAGGCGCCATATAAAGAATTTAAATGAATATAAATGCTCTGAATCAATAATTATGAGTGCCCTACCTGGCACTTCAGTACTGTCCCATCAACTCCCTTTATTTTTACTTCAATGCGCGGGACTTTTCAGTTAGTAATAGGACTGAGTTTAATTTGCTATCTTTTTACTTGTCGCCTGTATAAATACGGATTTATGAAAAAAATTCGAAAAAATAAGTGCCCGTTTTATATCATTGACACAGTCAGTAATTAGTTTTTCTGGATCTGCAAACACAAGATAAAAGTAGTGGATTCTAATCTCTTCAATTCTTATATAAATTAATTTGACGTCTTGTTTTGAAGGTTTTTATTGGCTTATTAAACTCTGATGTAAAAGATAAAAGTAAATAGAAGTGGGACCGCCAGCCAAGGGATTACATTAGCTGGTCAAGAAGTTTCAAATATAGTGGACATTTACTCGCTCTTGAAAGTGGGAATAACTTCATGGGATTTGAGCATTAGGACACCACAAAGCGAACTCTTACCCTCATGAAAACACGAATTACTTAATGCTAGCAACTCAAATTCAAGTAAGACTCGTGCAGCCTCGACTTCATTACCTACTTCTTTTTGACCTCCTCCCCTGTTTCTTACCATATTGGACTTATTTAATGTTCCCCTTATTCCGATACCCTCTCGTGATCAAATTAGTAAGAATTAATTTTTTTCCATGGCCAATAATAAGTTCCTTTGTTTTCTTATCATTTTAACACGAAATAGTAAACGGTCTAAAATTTTACTGTTAAGTTTATTTTTACTTGGGAAATAACTGGCCAAAAACAGACTCTGGCTACTTAGCCATAGAAAACCGAAAGCAGTTGCGATAGTGACGAACTCTGTAAGTCTATAGATTCTTCAGGATAAGATGTCATGGCAACCAACTAAATGCCGTTCTTGGCAATAACAGTGGGTGTATTAAGGAATTTTATGAAGTAGATATGGCTTATAACTTTTGCTCTTTTCATTTACACAATAAAACTGGAAATACTGGAAGAAATTAGAATAACATTTGCAATACAGTGAAAATATACTTTTACACACCTTACACTCCTTGACATCACCAAATATAAAGTCATAAATGTAATCCATCTAATGGTTGTTTGACATATTTCGACAAGCCTTAGTTTAGTGATTGAAAGTTATTTCTGATACATATTTTTGGTTGGAACTATTATCCTAGAGCCTTCCAGATAAAAAACATGTTTTAAACATTACGTCTGATCACTCCTCTACCGTTTAATAGGCGTGTGCCGATGTTTATTAAACCCCTGACTTCTGCCTTGACGAATGAACACAATAAAAGTATATAACAATTTTTTTCCTAATACTACTCTTGTATCTCTCATTCGTAAGTATAAATCAATGTTTTTCCTCGGTATTTCAGTAAAGTTATGTTTATCAAAATGAAGAAAATGGAATTTCCTCTTATATCTACCTTGCCGACATCAGACCCACAGAGCTCATTAAAAATGTTCGAGCTGGTGGTCGCGTAGGAACTAAACTGTTGCATGATTTGACCAAGAGGACCTTTCAAGTAGGATGGGTACTCAACAGCAGGTTTTGGTGCAGGCTGAGGAATAGGTGCTGGTGCAGGTATTGGTTGGGGCTTTGGAATGGCCTTCAGGATATGGGTAATGGCCTGAGAAAGGGATTCGCGAACTTCCATTACCGTGCGTTGTCGCATTTGATCGATGTACTGAATGGATAAAATATAAAAGATAATATTAGTCAGTGAATGCATTTTACGGAAGTCAAAGATTTATATAAATTTTTTTAAGATCCTATTTTTCAGCTATTTTTGATTTCAAGCGAGAATATGGTTGGGTTTACAAAACGGATTAAAAGGGAAGCCTGGAGAGGAATATTTTCATTTTTCTAGAAAAATCCCTTTATTTGGATAATAATCCGCTCCTCTATCAAGTTCCCGTAATTATTGGATAAAAATCAATATATTTTTTATTTTATTTTGCTTTTTTCCTTGGACAGCAATTTTTCAATTGAGTTCCTTAACAGGAAACAGAGGGAAGAAAATTTATATCAAATTTAATCATAAGAAAACCTATTATTTTAAGCATTTTTATTGTTACTCAGATATTACTTAAATGTATATTTTTAATTAAAAAAATAAATGGAAGTTATGTTTTGTTCTACAATTAACTATAATTCAAAAATTTATTAAGTCTGTAAATTTACCATGCTAATTATTTAATGCTATCGTAATTCAATGTTAACAGCAATTTTTCTTCCCTTTTTGGAAAATAATAACATACAATTGTAATATTAAATACTAAGCCGCCATATAATTTTTAACAAACATCTTATAGACCCTACTTGGTTCAAGTGGTTAACCACAGCAGTAAGTTGCTGCTGAGTAACTCCTGGTTCTGGTTGCATCAGAGGAGCGTAAACCTGTTGTGGTTGTAGGGGCGGCAAAAAATTACTGGAAAAGTTATTCCCGTCGGGTGTCTTCATATCCCAACCAACACCTGGTACACTTCCGTAAACGTTTATTTGGGTGCCCGAGTGGTTCGTCGCAGCAAATCCCTGATCTGTACCCTCTAATAAAATAATATACATATCTTAAAACAGTTACTCCTCATGAAACTATCCAGTGAATCATCCATTGAACTTGCGGCGTCGTTGTGAACTGGAACAATCGAAGTGGGGTAATCGTCACCCGAAACACTACCACTGCTGCCAGAATGTGTAATTTCAGTAACGTTGAAAGTCTTGCTCACAACGTGACTTTCAGATCGATTCACTCTAAAAAATAATGAAACGCTTAACAGCGACTTACTTATGAACAGCGATTGCTTTGACAGTTCGGCGACCGGCTTTAAGTTGAAATGGAGCACGATATCTAAAAGTTACTTCTCGGCCGGCGAAAATTCGATGAGAAGGATTTGGCGTCTCACCGTTTGTGGTAAAATATATAATGCAGTTTGGACTTTCTGTATAATTGAAAAATTAAGCTATGATTTTGACTGATAAGTAACATAGTAACTTAACAAAAATTGAACCGTGCTAAATAAGTAATTTTAATAACAAGAAACTATTCACCGTTGCCCAATTCAATAAATGTCCCAGTATCGATGGTATTTGATGCCTTCCCTGAAACGTTCAACCGCAACGGCGTAATCGTGGGTGCCGAGATCCCTCCAGCGAGAGGCATCAGCAATGTAATTTGTTACAAAAATATAAGTGATGTCAAGGTCAATGCGTCCAATATTACACCTAATCAAAATACATAAACAAAATACACATAGAAATTAACGGAATAAGCGAAAAACTCAACAGTAGGTACAAAGAGTTATAGCATTAATTTTTCGATTATTGATTAAAATTTAAATTTTATTCGTTTGCGTCTAACAGTATAAAAATTAGCACATCAAATAGAATTTCTTCAGCATTTTAGTCACAAAATAGTTTTCTTTAAAATAAAAAGCGCTGAAATAAAACGATTTGGTTATCATTATTTTGAGTCTGTACCCATCCGATCGACAGCCTCAAAGTTCTATGGTTACATTATATTTATTCAGCGTTAATTATTAACAACTACCATATCAAGTCAGCACTAATTACTAAAAATACGTTACCAAGTATAATTTTCCTCTTGTCTTCTCTGCTATAATAGAGATATTTAAAAGGTATGGTCGATCATCAAAATCAATTATATAGTCATAAAGCTCTGATATTCACGATCAAATTTGTAGTCGAGTATAATAAAACTGTTATAATCCGCTCATTTCTGTAGGATACTGCAACCAACTCTTTGCTTTAATTTTTATAATAACGTTATTTATATCGGGGCTACAACAATCGAATAGAATAGAATGGAATAAGTCAAGTCACTCACATCATTTCGGAAGCGACGGACAAGTCACCCAAATTTATTAATTAGTAAATTAGGTTTATATACAAAACACTTCTTCGTTGGAGGTTAGTCATATCCTGTTGTTGGAGTCTCGAAGTGATGATCGACATCTGTTTAGGTATCTATGTGTAAATACGCAAACACACAGCGGGACCATCTGTGGACACTGTAGTGGGGATCTTATCGCCAGTCAATCATTTTTAATCGCCAGGTGTTGATAGACATCTGCTGGCTACAGCAGTTTTCGTATCGGCCGAGAGATGAGAGTAAAACCGTCTGGTTCTGATAGTATATGGGGTAATATTTGGTTAGGTTTAGTTGCGTCATGCTACTGCATCGGGGAACTACAGGCTGTTCGGGAATAAGAGGGAAATCGCTTCGAGTCCTGGTAGCATATGGAAGGATGTATCTTAATCACTTAATGCTGTTCGGGAGTTAAGGGACTGAAAAACAGAAACGCAACAAATTAATATAATCAAAACTATTTAAAGTATGATATTCTTCGTAATTCCATAGGTAAATCTTAGTCTTGGTTGTACACTCTAGTTTCCACATCCTAGATATTTCCGCCATGCCGCTTGGCGATTATGGCAGCTGTCCGCTAGTGACTTAAATGATTGTTGCAGGCCTGCATAAGATCGCCCACACCATATCCACGCTTCGGATGGTTCTTCATCTGGACATAAAGTTGTATTGATAGCCACATACATATCCTCAAATGTTGGCATCAAAACTCTGCTGAGAGGGGAAGGCTGATTATCCTGACACGACGAATGATGTTCTTAGGTAATTAATCGATCGGTTAGAGCACAAATTGGCAAATCGTAGAACCAAAGCGTCTACTGAGGTCTGTAACGAGCGTTTCTGTTACGCCAGGGGTTAAAAAGTGTTTGATGAGGATAGAGATCTGCTTGTTGTCGGCCATAGCAGAATAATATTGAATCCTTTCGAATATGAATCTGTCATCGTAAAGTCAGCTGCATCTTAAGTAGGTTCGGAGATGACAAGTTAGTGCTGAGAACTGTGAGAATGTGGATTCGAAAACTGAGTAGGAATAGTAGGATGTGGGATTTTGGCAACATATAGACACCGGTCAAATCCTTTCACTAGATTCATCGCATTCGTTGTTTCAAGAGTAGATGCTGGCAACTTTTATTTTCGTTCAGCTCATCGATTCCGTCTAAGCCCATGAGGTTAATATTTCGATCTGTAATGTAGTAATTCAGAGAGATCATATTCTGCTGCAATATAGACTCGCATCGCATCGATCCGAAGAGTCGCACAGCATTGGATATTAGGGAGAGACGATAATGATATCGCAGCCAATGTCGATCTGCAGCTCAAATAATATGACATTTACGCTTAAGTTAACGAATTTTCTGGAATTATCATTTACCTGCATTAAGAAACCATAGTTTTGTCTCGTCTGGATTAACGCACACTTTTTGTTGAATTTATCGGGGAAGATTTTCACCAGAAGCCTTCTTAGTGGCCACTTTCGTTGGAGTGACATCTCGATGATGGTGATGTTCTCCACAATATCGACATATTGGAAGTGACTGCTTCTGATATTTGTTGGATGATCATCGGATGTGTAGCACGTCCCTTCGAATGATAAATGATCGATCAGGTCCCTTTTTTTGTTGAACATTCTCGTTTCTCTGTCCTGCAGCAGATTAGAGTTCGCGCCGGGACTTATTGACATTGCGTTCCGCGTATGAGAGGAACAGAGGTCTGAGTCGAATATCAGCTTAGCAAGGGGATCCGGGACGAAGAATAAATTAGGGCAACTGAATTGGGTTTCTTTAATGGAACCAAATGGAAAAATAATACAAAGTCGGTTAATTTTACTTACACAATGGTGGAAATGTTTGTATTAACACCTGGCTACACAATGAAGAACTTATTATTTCTGTTGAAGAGAGGGCTGTTGTCACCAAGGGATGAACCTAACTTACCAATAGTCTCTTCATAAGTTAGGTTGGTAGAATCCATCGGTTGAAGATAGAACAAATATAGGTTCTGTTTATTTTACGAAGCATGACAATTTGGCTGGCGTGGAGGCGACCTGCCATAATGTTTTCATACATATCACGGTATCGAACATATCCTGTTGACAAATTTTCATCTGTATGAGAATTATGATGAAACATGCCTACGTTTTTCGCATAGTCTTCAGGATCCTTTGTCGACGTTAAGAAATTCATCTGGGTGAAGGCTTTTCTCACGATAGAAGAGATTTGGGCCTCCATATTGGCGTAATGTGGTGATTACATTGCCAAAATTGTTATGGTCTGGTCTTCTCTGTGAGATAACGCAACCGACTTTTAGATTCTGTTTTCGTATCCAACGGTTGATTATTATTCTCCATTTACAGCTGTAATGTAAATGAGTTCGTTCTGTCATATCAGGTGATAGATGTCTCTGCGTTTTGACTGGCATCTAAGTGCAAACGGGCACTCATAGAGTTGGATCGCCACTGAATACTGTAGTCGAGATCTTATCACCAGTCAGTTATTTCTGATCGCCAGGTGTTGACTAGCAGCAATTAAATTGGTACCTGTATTTATTTCAGTATTGTTGCAGGACGAAGAATTGTGCAATTTACTGCTACTACCATAGGTCATTATATGCCCCATCTTGGTAAAATGGGTGGATAATGAGTTTAAGTCTGACTAGTGGCCTTGTAAGTGTCAAAAAATATTGGCGTGGCAGAGATTGTGCCATTCTTTATTCCTGTTCTTTATGTCAGAACAGGGCATCCGTTTGTAAAAATGTGTCTGTTTACAACGTTCGCTTTTTACAACCACAACATATGAAATTCTCTCGAATAAAAGGCGGAAAATAAAGAATCTTACAAAATGGAATTATCTTAAAGGAGAATATTGTTTTCCCCCATGCAAGATATAGTAGTATACAGAATTTAATTCTCCAGTTCTCTTCCCAGCTGGTGAAATTCAATCAAAATTTAAAAGAATTTAGCTAGCAACTATTATACTGTATATCGTAATTTGAAGAAGCCAAAAGTTCTAATGGCTGCTTTTCGAGAGTCTACACAGATTCCAACGTAAATTTGACGAATATGAAATTTTACTAATTAAATAAATATGACTTTCACCATCATCCCTACCTTGGGCTAAACACTATTGTTGAATTCCTCCCCAACCCTGGAAAGCTGATGCCGAAAGCTGTGTCATCCATCCCAATTAGTATTTTAATACTGTTAGCCGGCAGACATGTATCAACACCTGGCGATTAAAAATGATTGACTGGCGATAAGATCCCCACTACAGTGTCCACAGATGGTCCCGCTGTGTGTTTGCGTATTTACACATAGATACCTAAACAGATGTCGATCATCACTTCGAGACTCCAACAACAGGATATGACTAACCTCCAACGAAGAAGTGTTTTGTATATAAACCTAATTTACTAATTAATAAATTTGGGTGACTTGTCCGTCGCTTCCGAAATGATGTGAGTGACTTGACTTGTTTCATTTATCCGATCGATGTGGCCTGACAGACTTTCTCTCGTTATAACAGATACTATTTGTGAAATAATACTCCTTTTTCACCAAACTGCTATCTGCTATACTTCTCTCCCCTCAGAAAAAGTAATTTTTACAACTGTCTTCACCAAACTAAGGTTTGAAACTCCCAAAATAGGCGGTTATAGCCGTTGATAATTATCTGCTCTTATTTATAGAAACCGACAATAAGATTTCCTAGGCAGTTGGACTAGATATAAATACGAGCAGGTCAAACTCAAATATTAAGAAGGATATACGTTTCGTAATGTTTACTTATTCATGCTGTATTCCTTTAAAGAACGTAAAGTAAAGCTATTAGTTCGAATAAAAGAGAGTTACTCATTTATACCGTGCCATGGCCAACCTACCTACCTCTGCCTAGTCTCTTTAGCCTAACTACAGGATGTGATTTTTAAGATTACAAACAACTTAACGATGTATTAGCCAAACGTTAGTAAGGTTTTTGAAGGACATGTACTAAAGTAGAAAGATCAGTATAGAGGAAAAAGGTACATCTAAAACGGCGAAACGAGAAAAAAATACAGAAGAACGGGGCGTATCCTATCACAAATAGAGCTTGTTCTATCTCTATCTATATTATTATGACAGCATCTTGCAGTATTTAATAAAAAAAGTGAGGTAAGAAGTAAAAGCTTATTCCTTATTTTTTTGAAACATTTGCAAATGAACATAATAGTGCAAACAAACACTGCATATGGAATGTCAGTGAAAACTGGAAGTAAACATTCTAATACTAAACAACGAAAGCATGAAGGAAAAACTTTAAATTCAAAATAATACAATACCGTTCCAGCAGCATAATAAACTTCGAGAATAGATTCCTCTTTGTAAAGAAACCTCAGAGATTTGGGAGAAGTTGTTGGTCTGTGTTATCATCCTGGTTACGTGGATTCATCTACAAGTCTAGGGAATTTTATTAGGATCAAAACTTCCCAAAATTATAAAATTGCTAATAAAAGCATAAAATGTACATAAAAATGTGATGTCTTTTTGAATTTTTTAGTCTTATTATATTTGTAAAGGGAGTTAAATAGGAAAAAAATAGAAAAAAAGACGGAGCGAGCCATTTTCCGCCATCGAACCGATAAACACTTCCTCTGGTTAAAGGTGACAAATTTAAACAAAGGGTTAAACATCCTCCTTCTTCGCCTGTCTGTCTGAGAGCTATGGGTACTGGTAACTACTTGACCTCGGCATTTTTTGTGCCAATTTCCTCTACCTTCTCCATTTCCAGATAAGGAGAATTTGAATCCACTTTCCTCGAGTGAAGAAGCACCAAAAACTGTTCCCACAGAGCAGGTTCACAGAGGCGTTTTAATATTGTAAACTCATCAGAGGAAGTCTTCAAAGCAGTTCTTTCGATCCCAATAAAATTAGAGCTGTTTTCTTGCATAGTATGACTAAAAGTTGTAATTACGGTGAAACCTGCATCAGCATCCTTCTCCTGCTCCTCTTCCTTCACAGAAATCTCTTCATCTTCATTTGGTATCTTTTTTAGAGCTATAGGAGTTGCTAACCTCTCATTCAGTGACACGGTCCTATCTGTGTCATTCTCCCCCTCTATCTCCTTTTCCAGATCAGCTGAATTTGCTGTTGCAATAACGTTATTTCTATCGGGGCCACATCAATCGAATAGAGAGAATGAGTCAAGTCATTCATGTAGTCAGATCATTTCGGAAGTGACGGACAAGTCACCCAAATTTATTAATTAGTAAATTAGGTTTATATACAAAACACTTCTTCGTTGGAGGTTAGTCATATCCTGTTGTTGGAGTCTCGAAGTGATGATCGACATCTGTTTAGGTATCTATGTGTAAATACGCAAACACACAGCGGGACCATCTGTGGACACTGTAGTGGGGATCTTATCGCCAGTCAATCATTTTTAATCGCCAGGTGTTGATAGATATCTGCTGGCTATAGCAGCTGTTTATCTGCTCGCCCTGAATTAAATCTTCCTGATGACTCTGTAGACTCGGAAACCTCACAATGACCCTCAAAGACAGTTCAAGTGCACAATATTCAACCAGAAATAAAGTACATTTTTCGGATATTTTAAATTGACATTTTACTTTAACATATCTCCACGCACTAATATAAAAAGTCGTAATCTTGTAACTTATTTATTAAAAGCAATATTAATAACATTCAAAAGCATGTCAATATTCGGATAACACGGACGATTTGTATTTTAAAGAGATTTACTGAGATTTTCTTATAACAAATGCTTTTACGAATTTCTCCTGAATTAGCCAATTAATGTTCAAGATCATGATTGATTATACGACGATATTTTGACGGTTGTATTTTCCAGATCTCATCCGAGCTTTACTCGGGCACCCAAATATATTAAAGGCAAAATTTGCCAGGCAAATGTAATGAAAGTGAAGAAAGAAACTTCGTTGCTTTCAAGTGTTTGGAGTTAATATGAGCAAAATATTTGCCACTAAATTTTTTTCATTCGGGGTCTCGAAATATGTACATATTAAATGCTTAATCCATTATAAAGCCGAATTTATTTCCAAATACCACGTAGGTAATTTTATAGAGAATATTCATTACAGATGTATTTTCGTTAGCAAAACGCATATAGGCTACCGCATGAATCTCCCCAAAATATATTTCTGGCACAAATTAAGAAACGAAATAATAATGAATGAAAAATATGCCATTTTAAAAATTTACTTATGTATTTACTCTTTGGACCCGTCCAGATAAAAACATATCATGAATTATTATTAAATATTTTTCGTTGACAAAACCAGCATTTCATTTTATGTTTTTTTCCCCGTTTTTATCAAAACAATGTTTAATGCTCAATTTCTTTAAATGAACCAATATGAATTACATTACACCGTGTATGGTTCGAGTTGAACTGGAATAAGTTTTCGCTATAATAAAGTGCAAGACCAATCAAGATTGGATAGGAGATTTAAGGTCAGATAAGGGTTTTGTTTATTATGAAACGGAGAAATTACAATGAGAGAAGTGATCCGAGAGAATGTTTTGTCACAGAACTAGGGACTCGGAAGAGAGCGCTTGCTATAACTCCAGCACGCTGTTTTCTAGCCCGTTTTCGTATCGAAGCCTTTCAGTTCTTTTTAGAGGGTTGGTGTCTCGCTGGTTGGCTCTTCCTCGGCTGCCTTCATTGACTTTCTCCGTAGAGTGGCTTGTGATTGGCGATATTCAAAAGAAAGGAAGATATGACTGGTTAGTTTTTATCAGGTTTCGGTTTCGCCGCCATTAATGGCGGAGACCTATGTCGTGTATCTTACAAAAAAAGACTTACGTTTCTCAGTTCTTCCTATTTTGGATATCAACTTGTAAATTACAAAAATAATTTTAAAGTTTTTTGGTGTTACCAATTTAAAAAACACGAAGAGCAATGCAGTCAAATGTGGACAGAAAGAGGGATTGAATAGGAGTGCATAAAGAAATTAGCTTTTCAATAATCATACCTTATTTGATTTCAGAAACCAGTGAGTTGTCAGTCTTTTCATTATTGGTATAACTCACTCTTAGAGAACCGAATGTCCTAAGGCTCGGTTTTCGTTACGATAACTGAATGAATTCTGGATTTCTGAACCCGTCGACTACTCGATTTGATTAAACTACTAATTTAGTTACTTTTCATGCGTATCATTATCGTGGTTGATAGTACAGGTAGATATGACTAGTGGAAGGCATTTCTAACATTTCATTACTCATAATAATAAATGATAAACTTTTACCACTTAAATTTAACAAAATCAATGCTCTCGCAAAGCATATTTGATCAATTGGAGGAGCAGACCATCAAGTAGTTCTTACCTAGTGGGCTTATTTCTAAAGTGAAGTAACTGCGGTTCGCACACCACATCTCATAAAATTTTCCCGTTATGACTCACGAAGGACACGAAACCAAACAATCCTTCTAAGCGTATCTTTTTCACAGTGTCAGTTGCTCCTAAAACGCTCAGTACTAACTCTCATCCTCTTCCCTCCCTAGTCACTACTGTTTAATCATAAGGAATCGTTTGCTTCCATCACCCTTGCTGAACATTTGCTGTAACAAATAAAAATTGTCATCTGTAATATTTCACTTATTAATCCTTTGTTCTTATCGTCCTTTTTTCTATTTATGACCTATCCAACCTTAACTCAGTAGTAATTCAGACTGAAATTATCAGATACTTCATATCACTAGTCACTCAATTAATCATTCTTTACTTTAATTTTGTCATTATCTTTTAACTATAATAGGACCTACTGTCCTAATCTGCCTAAGAAATTATGTTACAGCTGCTCCCTCCTAAGGCTAAATAATAATAAAAAACGACGAAATAAAGATAAAGGGAGACATTTATTAAATTATTAATGTCAATTAACAACTTTGGCAATGGAAGAACGAATTGCGCTCGGATAGTTGGAAGATTTGCTAATGCGTGAGCATTAAAAAGAACAAATATCATGAAGATGTAATCCAAATTCAAATATAATAATTTTTTAATATTACTAAAATTGATCACTTTGATTTGATTATTTTGAATATAAACACAAGACAGATGGATTTTTTAGAAATTGTGTACGTGCTAACGCATTTCTAAATAATGCATAAATTATTAAATTTCAAGCATTTATATGCCCATATCGAATACTTTTACAACCTTTTGGTGAAAGTAAAATATTTTTAATGTAAAACATCATTAGATGTTTAATGGGAATCATATTAATAAATTTGGTCCACCAACTGTAATCACAAACTGACGTAAAACGTGCGGTATCTGTGATTGCCTTTAAGGTCGCGTCATTGAACCTACCTGGCCTATTGAGATGGTTAATTTACCTCAATGTCTCCATTAAACATCGTAAAAAACACTATTTTAAATGGTATGTGCTTGTTTATTAGCAAAGATAGCATACATTATTCTAATCGGGCAAATAGAGGCATGACTACAGAGGAAGGAGTTTGAGGAAAGGTTATGGAGATTAAGGTGAACTTTCTCGGCATGCATTCAGGTTTGAGTTCACAACTGTATAATTCCGATTACTCGTAATGTTTGGTCATTATTTTCATTACGGTGTTGTCTTTTATATAATGTAGTCCTACTCTAACTGTGGTCTAAAAAATGCTATATTTATTTTCTGCTATGAAGTTCTCTGGTAACAAATATACACAGATCGAAAGTCAGATACTCAGAGGATTATTTTCATCATTCATTAAAGAGGTGGAAAATAAAGACTTTTTATTTGGAGGGAATGTTGTTTTTCCACTTTACAACACTAACTTGAGGGAAGTGGTTGTCTTCTCTTAGTCCTTGGCTGTAGTCTAGTTCCTTAAATATACTGATTTTATCTTATACAGTAGGAATCCAATATCAGGGTTTGGTCTATATCCCGAATGCCGCAGTACTTTAGCGAAAGTACTCGCATTAGGGGAATTTGTGGCAAAAACTGACCAACTGTATACGAATTTTCACGAAAAGAAAAGCGACACTTCCTCACCACAAACAGGATCACTGCTTCTCAGACCCAGTGATCAACAGGGGCCTGCATTACCTAATCTCCGATTGTCTTAGACCATATAAAATATAAGAGTAAGTGAAACACCACAAATCAGAATGCCATTCTCAACATTGAAACCGGGTTCAGTACTAGACCTTGCTTTTTTAAAAATATTTGTAACATGTTTGTCGGACAGAGGAGTATCATCCCAGATCTAATGGACTAAATCCACAATTTCATAGCTCAAGATAACCACTACCACTTCAGTCATTATTTCAAAGAACCAAAACACATTTATTCGGGAATATTTTATTTACATATCAATAAAGTTGCATCCTTTTCACCATAGAGTAGTTTTATAAAATAAGTGCGCGCAAAAAAGCTATCAGCAGTGTGCCGAACCGCATTTAGCTTAAGAGTGGGGAAGAGAAATACATATACAACATAAATAGTTCAAATGCACAGCTTCAGAGAGTATAAAAGTATAGACACATAGGGAGAGAGATAATACATCTAAAGCAGCTGTTTACGGCAGAATTCTTCATTACAATAACAGTAGAGAACTTTAGAAGGCACTGAACCCGTCACATAGCCGTAATCCCAGGATAGTTCTTCACCGGCTTCAATATTTCTGTTACAGAAATTCAAAACAGTTAGTAAGCGAAAATACGGTTTTAATAATAAAAAGTAAGTAGTTCCGATTTTTTTACCTCAGAGCAAAGAAGGCCACATCAGGGAATCTAGGGTCATGATTCGAAGCAAATACACTTTGAGCAAAAATATTGGGTTGACAAGAGTGATTGAAATATCGACCTAGATTGCCAACCTGCTTGGCATCCATGACAAAAGGACCCTCATCCCCAAAGTACTCCCTTGCCTTCACCCAATCAGGTTGGTTGATGGGATAATTACGACGGTTTGCCCATGGGATTGGTCCAGTGGTTCCTATTGTTTGAGTTACCTCCTTTTTCCCATCACTTGATGACACTGTGACAAAGGATGATTTGCACCGATTACGACGATCTGAAAGAGTCCAGAAAAATTTCACCGATGGTGGGAAAATAACACAAAAGTGTGAGAGCAAAATAGCTGAGTATACCTCCTCCTCGTTTTCTACCTAGGCAATGCATGCATTTTAAATAAGAGGAGACTACTGAATTCGAATTTAAGTAGCGGTGAAAAATACTCACCTCGTGCTTGCAGATCGGCAGCCGAATTCGATCTAAAAGTTAAAGAAAAACGATTAATAGGACTGTAGCAAGACCTAGTTAGATTCCTCTTTAAAATCTTCCAGTAACCCAAAAAACTTAGTGTACTCAACATAGCATTAAGTTTGGCAAATCTCCACATAACTAATCGGCACTGATGAATGTATGACAGGTGCAGATAGAGCAGACCTGTAGTTAACTGGACTGACCATCGTCACCAATCGGATTGCAGACATCTCCTGATTCGGCGCTTTCTTTAGTTAGGTGAGATGTCCACAGCGTTAAACCTGGCACAGCTAAATTAACATCCCAGAGCTGCTAAACTACCAACCTCCAGTGTCCCAAACTTAAAGTCAGAAGAGCAACTGAATACGTCTATTAATATCGAAAATAGAACCTAGATTGAAGTCGTTCATGGAGCCCAATATAATACCTACAATGAAAAGCAGTGAGAAAGGTATGAGGGTAAAGGAAGTCACAGTTAAATTTTTAAGTGAGATTAACCATAGCGTTTGCAACCATTTACCTTCCTTCTCATCTACTCTGTTCTGAAAAGGTTACAAGAACAAAGGCGGTCATTGATTCAGCGATAGAGATGATAAATGCTACTTCCGTTTAATACGAACCTTAAACGCAAGAACTCATGTCCAATCTAGCCATTTCTCTATGATAACAGACTACACGCACAATTTTGATATTTGGTAATTTAATGTAAAACAAAAAGTTTCCAACTAACTTCCTAAGTCCTTCTGCTTGGATGGAAGAAAGGGCAAGATCGGCATTAGAAGCAGATTTTACCATATCTCCTGACGTAGACCCCAGATGCGAATCCCGCTTGTTCGCCACACTAAAATACAGAGCAAATTTACGAAGATCGTGCTTATTTGAATTCAACCCTCCTGGGATTTTAATCGTTCGAATCTACACATTGGTGTTCTTACTATCTGATCTGGTTGTTTATCATCAGGTTGAAATCAGTCACAGTTCATATCAAGGCTGCAACTAGATGGAGAGGCGGATGTCAAAAATGACGTGAAACCACCACGTCATCAATATTAAGTAATATTGGGACAGGTCACGGTATGGCGAGGTCAAAGGGCATTCATCGATTCATCTGTTGTTTGACCAATAATATTCCACCACATCGAACATGGAACATCAGTGATTAGTTTAACTTCTCCAGACTATCACAACGTAATTCAACAGCATAAATAACTTAGAAATTTTGTTAATAGATGTGTGGTGTTAGAATGATAACACCCCGAGTTTATTTCTCTGGGTTCTTAGTAATTGTAGCCTATAAAATATCGGCATAGTTCTTACATTATAACAGTCAGGAAATGTAAAGATTTCTTTTAAATTTTAGTAGCGCTTGACTGGAGATTAATTTTAAAGACTATTTAGTGGAAAATCGTACTAAATTAACGATGTTTTGCATTAGAAATTTCGTTTTTGATAAACTAATTACAAAGTGTTTAACGGTAGAAGAAAGTATCCGTCTCCAAAGGCACAAATTTATAGGATTGTCTAATCCACCGTTGTGATTACAGAAGTTAGCTGTTTAAAATTAAGATTTTGCTTTGCCATGGCTAATACCAGTAACTCAGTTTACCCATTCACTTCCCATTTGTTAGGATATAGCAAAATATAACCCAGCTAATTTAAAACTGACTTACTAAAGTCGAATAGATCAAGACATTTCTTCTACGGAAATTGAAGAAGGCTAAGCTAGCAATCTGGGCAGTCAATAGGGAAGCATTTGTCGGCGAGATCATTATGGGTGTACAGTGGACAAGTGGGAAGATTGGAGGTGACGGGAGCAGCTATTATGACAACATTGCTACTTCCTCTCATTCTTGTAAACTTTAATGCTCTTTATTTAGGTCACACTTCTTAGAACGGACACCGATGATGCTCAAGATACTGGCACTCATCACTATCTTCGAGGTAATTTATCTGTGTATTTCTAATCCTCATTCCCATTTACTACAATTTCTAAATTTCAATCCGAACTTCTAATCCCTAATCGCCTCCATCGCCAATTACTTAAACTCGTCTTCCTACCAATTGTGGATCTAGAAAAGTGGTCGGAAATTAATGTGATCATAAGTGATAGGAACCACTTCTCACAAGACAAGACGCCATAAAAATTAAAAGGTCAAATAGTAAGAGTTACTCACAGCGTAGATCTTCTACCTCTTGAGTTGGAATTTCCATTCCCACGTCCACGTATAAAGGACCTTGGCTTACCCCGCCTCGAATCCATTGTTGTTGGAAAACCTAGAAGAGGAATCAACCTATTTTATAATTCTCCTATTACAATCTCGGAACAAGCTAATGTGCAGCGCAGACATACTGGTTAAGCTACTTAATTGAACTCTAGTCAGCTCTAAGTGTGGTTCAAGTTCAAAGGAGACCGAGGACAAAACCTCTTCCAAGTTTGATATGCCTTCTATGAACTGAAGGCCAGCTGGAATTGTTGGCCTGTTGAGTTCTTGAACATCAGAAGCGACGGTTGCTGTAGACTGAGGCTCTTCTTCCTTACCTGACTCTTGTGTCTCTTCCTCCCCTTCTTCCTTCTCAAACTTATCAACACCGACCACCTCTACAGTGGTAACAGTGGTGGTTTCCGACGGCGGTCTCACTGATTGAGCTGAAGATACAGAGGATCCGGAATTTCTTCGTTGTCTATTATTGCGAGAAGGATTACTCTTTCGAGCGGTTCTTGAACTGGGAATTGATGACTGTAGATGTGCAGGTCGCAAAGGTGTCTCATCATCTGAGGTAGGCTCAATGACATTCGCTTCGTAGCCCTCCTTCTGTGTCTCTACAACCTCAATGTAGTCCAAATCGGCTTGGTATTCATCCCCGATCGTTTGGCCTTGCTGTAGAGGCAAAAGACAAGAAAATGAAAGCCTGAAGTCATAAATCTTAGCAGAGCAGATGTCTGACAAAAGTCAAGAGGTGCAAATCCGGTTACCAAGAAACAATAATTTAAAGTCTGATCAATAATGAGTGACAAAAAACGAGCACCTCATCAGACCATGATCAAGATAACAGGTAGCTCCCAAGCCCAAGAGTTTTCGATATTTTTTGGGTAGAGGGGCAGTATTATAGTCTCCCTAATGAGAAACTCGAATTTTGCCACTTTCATTATTAGCTAGACATAACCAGTCCGGTTGGATGTGTACGGATAAGCTTTCAATTAACCTTAAAGCAATTCACCTTAGAAAATTGAAATGGTGCCCATCACAAACCAATCAAATTATCTTCATCACAACTCCATTTTCACTCACGCTGTGCTGACACCTATCCCTTGCTCTCCAAAATTTCGAATTCTACCCTACTTCTTCCTCTTATTCTTTGCGGTGGTCTAATATATCCCTTGGTCTTCTAATTTTGGAAAAGCTGCTGCATGCTGGAGGTTTATTAAGATCATTACGTCTCTAAATTGGTCAGGGTTTATTCCTATTTTAGAAGCCTAGACAAATGAAATATTTACAATGTTCTTTACTACCAGAATTTAGCCTGATTTGCAAGGTTAGAGCCAAGATGAGACCGGTCTGACGTCACAGTATTATCTACATTCATTGATGAACATTTCTTGCAAGAACAATAAAACGTACTAAAAACACTTCACCAACATGCTAAGCTGAAATTCTCTACCTTTAATTAATTAAGATGGATGAGGAAAAAAAGCACTGTCTAATCTCAATTAGTTACAAAAGAAATAAACATATCAGAGGAGAAAAACCGACTATATACCGCAAATTTTACAGATAATGAAGAATTACATAAAATTAACACAATAAAAGTAGGAAGGTGATCTTACCGTAACAGCCAAAGAATCATCGTAAATAAGACCAGCATATGTACAAATGAAAGTTCCCCTTGGAATGGCGTTCAAAGCTCGAATACCCCAGCCTCTGTGAAAAACAAGGGGCAGGAAATCCAAATTAGTTTAAGCAGTAGGAAACAAAATAATGAATCACTAAAACATACTTTCGTTGAGTTTTGAAGACCTGTAGACGCAACCAGAGACCATTTTGTACGACACGGTTTTGACAGCGTCTATCGCATTTGCACCCAGGGTTACACTCATACACGGAGCCACGATGGTGTTTGAAGAGACGACGATGCCGATAGCCGGCTGAACTGTCAACAATTCCGTTTTCGCTTGAAATTCCACTCGCCTCAACTGAAATAGCAACAAAAATAAAGGAATTTGATATCACGTAAAATCAGGTTACATTTTTTCAGAACTCGCATCCAGTGGTTGAATTTACCGATAACATCAGTTAACACCGGACGGCCAAATACCACCATCTTTATCAAGCATATCGCAGAATGTCCCACTCTAATCTAAAACGGTAGATTAGAGTTTATCTCTAACTAACCACATGAAACTCACCAGCATGCATCCAACCATATTAATTCTGCATATGACAAGGCTTATTCTCTTTTAAACAAGCATGGATATTATTAATAGCATCATCTGATAATAAGGATGAACTTTTAATAGAAGAATGGATAAAAGGCATTAAAAAATTTGTAACTGACAAATTGAGTAGAATATCTGGCAGCTTGCGCAGCTCTGATAACATGAAATTTTTGGCTATCTTAACTCTGCCTTGTTAAGACTGTAAGCTGCTGAACATCATGTAAGATCATTTGCATTCACAACTATTGGAAGAAAAAGAAACGAATTGAGATGGCAAAACCAACCATCATGATCTTAAAAAACCGGTCAATAAGTATTGGACATTTTAAACAAATGTCTGTCGAAATCCAGAGGACGAGTCTCGAAATCTGAATTTTGGAACGTGAACAACCCAAAAAAGAGGATTCCCGGCGACCATATCTACCTTAGGCTTAACTAATGGAGTACATCTGATGGTCAATTAATCCGTAGATTATAAAGGCAGGTGAATTATCATTTCTTAATGATAGACATGTAAGGATCTCTTCGATATACACAAAAATGGCATGTGCCAAGTGACAGAAAATATAAGGGATAAATAATACAAATAACCGATTTATTTGAAATCGGCTCAGAGAGCATTGAGTTGAATAAACGAAGATGCTTATGAAAATCTGAATCCAAAAATCCTACCACATTTTTGAATAACCATTATTCTAAAGCAATTTTTTATGTCAACTGTTGGAACTTTCACAAACTGTTACAAATAATTGAGGACATATAGAAAAATGATATTGTACAGACACGCCAAACTAAAGATTGATAGGACTCAGCAGAATTTAAAGTTACGATTTAAATATCACCACTAATGAATAGAGGAATTAGTCATGGTTCTAAAACCCGTTTTACAAAGGGAACAACCAACTAATGGTTAATTAACAAACAAATGGCCTGAGCAAATTTTCTCTATTGCCCAGACAAGCATGGAACTAGTAGCTTACCTATACCTATTTGAGATCTTTGTGTATATTTGTTACTGAACTTAAATCTAATGTGTATTCACTTGAAATACTTAAGTAAAAAAATTTTCATCAATTGTTTTTGTCGTCTGATTTACTGTTTCTAGAAAGCTTGGGAATATTCGAAACAGATATTAATCTCCAAGATCTTATCGCAATTCATACGTCCGCACATGAACCAAAACTACTGTGGAGACTGGAGCGATCGTCAAACGAACCTTCTCCCCTTCCCTTTTAAACTCCTAAAAAATCGTCTTTACCCTCTCAGTTGGAAATCAACTGTCTTTAGATATTTCAACTACCTTTACAAACTCTTTACTAACATATGGCTAGACATCTTCCCTCTCTTTCAGTTTGCATCTAACATCTACTCGATTCCCTTCTCTCCAATTCCTACAGTCAAATTCTTGAACCGGTTCCTCCTACCTTCTGTACTTGTAGCCCTTCCTTTCTATCTCTTTACTAAATATTTCGCCTTCTTCGTACTCTTTGTAGTTTTATAATTAGTGATCCCAATGTTTAGTCCATTATAGATGAATATCTAAGCAGGTATGCATGTTTGAAAAATCAGAGATTATAGGTTCGATACTTACCGGTCCACGTCCGGTGACTAGAATGACAGATCACTCTGACTCAATTTTATTAGAAGAGCAGAAAGTTTTCATTAAGTCCAGGAAAAATGTTAGGTAACGTTTTCTTTCAGTAGTCTTAGAAACTCGGTGATTTAGTATCGACTTGTACATGTGTATGGGCTAATGCAATATGATCAATAAATGTACTAGTTTCTCAAGATTAAACTCATCCTACTTACTGGTCAGTTGTTGACAAGCACACTTGGTCTTATCACGACAGTTGTCCGTACAATCACAGCACACCATGAATCCCGGATCGTCATTAATTTTAACATTTCCAAAGGGCATCCTCTGGGTGATATACTCCATATACGGCGGAGCATCATTATCCAGACTGTTTACACACGGAACCGGTACATTCTCCTTCTTGTAGGACAAGTCGGCGATTTGTATGAAGGCTTTTTCACACCGATACTCCTCATCAATCCGCACCTCCTTGTCAAATGCAAAGAGGTCAGGAGTCAACTGACTATCAGTCTGGTAGAGAAAGTGTTCTAGCTCCGAAAGACTTCGAATTTGGCGTCCACAGGGAGCCATATAGGCGATGACGTCCCGAAACGGAGCAGCTGGAGTGGCTTTCAAGTAGATTCGTGTCCAACCTGCACGCAAAGGGATTTCCAGAGGGTTTATGCCCTTGTAATTCAGAGGGTTCTCGGATAGATACCCTGGGGAAGGGTCGTCCAAATACGCCAAAGTTCGAGGACATCTTCTGGAGCACTTGTGGTCAACTATATTGGGAAGGAGCATGAATCAAACGTTTCATTATGGAGGACAATATCAACTAATTGCTCTTTGGCTATAGAAAGAGATGATGGTAACCATGATATACAAAGGTATATATTCTCAGCAATTTTAGCTCGAAATGGAATTGTGGAGCTGATACATATAACTATCTTTAGCATTTAACCTGATTATTATGATTAAAATAAATTTAGATGGCGAAACTTAAATATAATTCCATTCCTCGAATTATTAAATATCAAAAAAACCGAAATATGTTCGTAAAAGAGAAATTGTGTCATCGGCTCAGTGTAAATGAAAGCGAGATAAGAAGGCACTGGTGGATCGATTCACCCCAAACCCAAAGATGATCAGCCAAATGGTTGACTCCTTTTCCCAGTAGATGGGTCTACAAGAACCATATGAAAAGAGAATGACTACAAGGTCACACGAAAGCATGTCCTCTAGATTTTCCGTGCCATAAGCAAGATGCTGAAAAAAAAGGAAAAGTTTGAAGGAATTTCAGTTTGAGAGGAAAATCAGTTGACCTAATGAATATGAAGATCAGCTGAAGTATGATTTTCCAAATTCGCCAACTCGCATTTCTACCTCCTAGATACTCCGTCTTAAAAGTAATTATGAACTTTTACCCTTCCATGGAAAATAAAAAAATAAAATTATTATTGTTGGTACCATAGGGTTTAATCTGCATTGAATCCCTGAATGATGCTAAGTAGGGTTCAATAACTCCCACCATTAGAGCCTCCCGCATGGACGGTTTCACGTAAGGCTCCGTTGAAGTACTTGGTTGATGGGTTCTAGAAATCGATGTGGGAGCAGCTCCCGCTGCAGTTGATCGGCGACCTGTGAAACGGCGTCGAGCACCTTTGAAGAAAGGGAAAAAGCAGATTAATTAACAATTATCACGCATCCATAATCTTCGTCAGATTAAAAACACCAATCATCTACTTCCCGAAAGACTATTCAGATGTGCAGATAATTATAAAGGGGATTATCGTATAACGATGAATACAAATACCTTTTTTGTTGGATATATAAAATCGCATAAAAGACGAGATAATTTCATTCTCAAGTCCTAACATCAAAATTAATATACCTTCGAAGTACTCATTGAATCAATTCAAATCAGTTTAAATTAATCAGAGTCTACATTGAATACAACTCAGTTGAGACTTAGTCAAAATTATGCTGTTATTATCAACAGAGGAACAAACATCTCGCTAGTTTTACCAGTTAATGGCTCTGTAACATTAAATATGGAAGTGGCACCACCACCCATTTCTTACAGATAGGTCAATTCTGGTGTACATTTTCATCTGGGATCGGACGAATTTGAATTAGGTTGTGAAATGGGGAATTACGAAATTGCAAATGAGCGCACATCTTCGCTCATGAAAATCAATACTTGCTGAAATCTTCCCTCATTTGCCTTGAAAACAAAGTTTCAACCGAATGCCTTCGCAAATACGAGGGAATTCCTATGGACAGAAGCCCTAAGCACAACAGGAACCATGTAGAAGTTTGATTTTCTCCTGCCCTCAGTGCCCCAATCCCAAATTGTATCTTAAATATGATTTTTTTTCCAAATGAATCTTTTTTGTCAAATAACGGGCGGTTGAGTAAATCCCTTTTAAGAGATGTTCAGACGTCTAAATGCACAAGAAACTGTTATTGCTATCAACACACCATGACACTTCAGTGCAAAGATGGCGAAATTCATGCACAGATCAACGTAAAGACTTTCAGGTATAGTCACGTAAAACTCGAGGTCCGAGATTCTGTAATTAAGTCCCGGAAGTTTTAAAAAATGTTTAAATAAAATTAAAATTTCAAATTAAAAAAAAACTTTGAAATAAAATATGCTCATTTATAAAAAGACAGATTAATAATATAAACTCTGTGTCTGATTATTAGTTAAGCGGTCTTTTTATATAGCAATGATTCCAGTTACCCATTCACGTTTTCCATGCTTCTCTCAAGCAGATTCTACTATTACTAAGGGCGTCCAGGATGTAATCGAACAGTGGATTAACTTTAAAAATGAATGGACATTATCAGACATGTATGGGAGATTCCTGTCTAGAAACGCGATTCAACAGAAGAAAGAGGAGCTTACTGGTTAATTTTGAAGGCGTCGTGTCATCCGGTGGAGACTCACGCGGTTCCTAATAGGGGAAAAAAGGCGAAGTCATGGCAGAAATCAAACAATTTTATTTGTGAAAGATATGCAAACACAGGAAAACAGAAGGACCGCAAAAGGTTAACTTTGGATTCTGATTTCCATTTGCATTTGAGGTTGATTGACTAGGAATTGAGTTAATATGAACCTTACCATTTTGATATTATTCTCATCAATTAGCGGCTGTCGTTAACACTAGTTATCGTCCTTTTCAATAAAACACTGTTCTGAAAGTTGGTAATAAAATTGTAATACACAAAGAGACATTAAATCCTTGTAGGTTTAAATATGCCAAGCTATTGACACATTATGAAACTATCAGAAATAAGTTTTTCGGGTGTAAAGATGATGGATCGATACGGAAGTGCTTGCTCGGATAGATGCAAACACCATCAAAAAGCAACATGACATGTTCAATAATGAAGTCCCGAGAAGTTTAAGAATCCACGGCGAAAAACATTTTCTTTAAAACAGAAAGCAACTTCTCAATCACCGATAGGTTTCAATTTCGTGACTTCAAAGTTGTTATCATTACGCCAACCCAACGTTTTGATATTAAACTCAAGCCAACAAGAGAGTCAAAATACAAGGAGAGAAAAGCTTTAATGGTAATAGCTCACGTCATTGAAAATTATTGGTCCCAAACGCTCTGACCCTCGATAAATCCACTCCAAGTTGCCACTGGGGTATTCCAGCATAACCAAACTACTATCGACTTTAACAACTTTCGCTTGCAACCAATTGCCATTCAATTGTGTACGAATCACTTGATCAACATTCAGCTTGAGCATTTGACGCTGCAAAAAAAAAATGAGTAAGAGGATTTTTAATAAAAGGGCAAACAAAATTTTAAACAGAAAACTAACCTTTGGAAAATCATGCAAATATTTTTTCATAAATTCCTGGAAGTCCCTATTCACAGCTTGCCAGTTTTCTTTAGCTATAAAAAGCGACATAAATTGTTTCGGAGAGATTAGGCAAACTTACATTGATTAAACATCCTGAAAACACAATCTGGCTGGGCATAGTAGGCATAACCATCGTCAAAGAAGATCAAGTATCGATATTCGTTGTCCAATTTTGGCGGTTCACCGATGGTTCCGGAGTAGTAGTCAGACACCCCATGCGGGTCGATATATCGAGCTTAAAGATGATGGAAAAAGTCAGAGAAAAATCGATCTGATCCTTACCAACAACACGAGCCCCAACTGGATACCGTTGGGTTAAATCTTCAGATGATAAACCAAGAGCTAGCCGAGAAGGATCAACAGTCTCTCGAAAATCGTTATCAGCTGACACCAAGTATCGAAGAGAACTTGAAACTGGCCTTGAGTCGGAACGTTGACGTTCTGTTGATGGAATTCTTACGCCCCCATTAGTGGAAGCATGTCGATTCAAATCGATTAAAGAAAGGGGTTCATCTCTTTCAATGACACTTTCGACAACACCCTTAATCCAGATGTTATTGTCAGTGAGGATAAAGACTGGCTCACCGTTATATCCCCGACTAATCAAAAGAAAAGTAATTAACAAAGGAAACTAACATTCCAAGAAGTAATTCAGTAGGTCTTATCTGACGCCAAAATTTACTGATTAAAGACGATGGATTGGTCACAAGTCTGAAAAAAGAAATTCGAATCCATCAAAAATGCAGTAAAGTAACAAATTATTAAATCATATAAACAATAACTCACTCTTCTTCTAATAAACTTTCTGGTGTTTCAATTTCAATAGGTTCAACATCAACCAGATTTTCAACTTTAAATTCAATCCGACCAAAGATTCTAAAAGTATGCAACGCAACAGTACTACTTACGAGGTCTGAAGATCAATGAGTTGATTTGTCAGAGAGTTTAACTGATTGGTAAGAGCTGTCTGTTTCTCTAATAAAGCTACTTTTTCCTCATGAAGTTGCTTTAAGCGATCCCCCAAACCAAGATTTTTAACTATATCTGAAAGCTCTCTTATTAATCCAATTTCTTCCAGCACTGTACCGACCCGATCATTTACAATATTGAAGCGTGTCTCATGATCAGTCACTAGGCGAATTATAAAATCGGAAAACTTGAAACATACCCATCGACAACTCAACAGAATATTTTTGTAGAACATAAGATATCACATTTTCATATACGTTATCTTGCTCGAGAGTATCTAAGGCAACCTGAGTTATCTTTTTGGCCGCATCCGGTACAATCATTCTAAGGAGACCAATCAAACTAATGCAACCGGTTTTATCGAAGGTATTTATAACAAATTTCTAAAATAAAGGAGACTAATAACAGGCTGCTTTGTAATTTCATGGTTCGAAATTTAAAAAAAAATTTTAAGGTTTTTTATGCTCTAGTGGAATTTGAATAGGCTGTTTGATTGCAATCTTAAACTAATTCACACTGTCTTCGTTGAGTTACAAATGCATTTAAAAATACAGTTTCATTAAAGCTGTAACAGATTGTATGATTTCCACTAAATGTATAGAAAGGATCCCCACTTTGCGACTTATTCCTCGTACAGAATACATCTTTTCATCATGATACTTGAACTAAATTTGGAAGTATATATATATATTTAATTTTTCGCCAAGAGCTTAGTTGCTACAGTGTACTTGAACAATACTATTATCGTCCTCCCATGCTTATTTAAATATTGCTCACCATTCCAACTAGCTGACCTGCTACCAACATCACATTATTATCACAGCATTATTACATTCTTACCTATATTAATAACTACTATTTATTCCATATAATCCATTCAAATAGCAGAAGACCTGGAAATGTCATTGGTGTTAGGAGTTCACATTGTATCTACTAGCAGAATTGTACGGATTTCTCCTAAATCGGTAAATGTTATGTGCCATATTTACTCATTTTAAAGTTTTGTTTGCAAATCTTAAGATTTGAGATTTGATTAAGAGTTGTTTAAATGTATTTATTTATAACTTTACATGGTGTGCCGTATGGGACATGTTGTAGCAAGTTATCTAAACGGCTCTATATTTCTGGCTGAGCTATTACCTTTTTAACTTCCTACGACCTTCGCCACACATCAAGATGAAGGTAAAGGAGATCACCTATTGAAAAGCTTTATCAAGTTTAACGAGAATGGCGTGTGAAAGCAAAGTTGCCGGAGGTTGTTACGAGTCTACAAGGGAGGGTTTGCATAGTTTGGAACTGAAGGTAAACAAATTTGTCAGGCGATGGCAAACACTTGACCAGTTAGGACACATCGATATATTAATTGGTTTCGTCTTGACCTCTGGCTTAGTTTTCCCATTTTCATTAGATTACCCATTAGATTATAACTTAATTTAACGATGAAACAATTAAACTATCATCACTTAATTCAATTTAATATGCATGTTGTTTTCCATTTAATAAAATTTTAATTTAATTATGGGCATATATTCAAAAATTTTAATGATATGTAAATGAAGTATTTTTTGTTATAACATAATTTATTAACTCCACGATGTCAGACATTAAATCGTAAATTTATAAAAAATTTTATATATGCAACTTAAATATGTTGTTTCCAAAGTTTTCATTTTCACTAAGAAGCAATTTTTATATGAATAACACAGTGACGATAATAAAAATATCCCTTATCTTTGTATAAGTAACTATGAAAATTACATCACAAATACCTGCAATTTACAATGCAAGTCCTAATTCTAACTTCCAGACTTGACATGAAGAAGAAAGATGAGACTGGATGATTGGGATAAAATTAGTTCGACTACAATATAAAATTTTCTATTCGAAGGGGAAATGCATTGTATTTTATAAATGAATGAGGTCAAGAAAACATTAAAATGACTCTTTAATGCAATTTGAATGGAGCCGAATTTCAGCAATATGTCAAGTCATTATTGTCTTTAGAATAATTCGGAGTTGTCCAAAAGAATCACTCCAATTTATCGAATAAAATTAAGAGCTCATATTCAAATACTGCTTCATGCCACCTCAATCATGGCCATAAGTCGATATCTCAGCATGGTGATTTGCTTCTGTTTAAGTTTCCAGCTGTACATATGAACCACTTTTGGGGGATATGATTGCTGAAGCTATCGACCCGAGTCACTGGCCGTAAATTAGACTGGATAAAGTGCATCAATTTTTAAAGATAGGATATGGTAGTTAACTTGATTATCTGGCCAGAAAAATGTGATATCTAGGTAAATTTAATTGTAAATAGACTTGGTTTCTGTCCAGAAGATTGTAAAACTAAAGTATTATCGTGATCAAAGGGCATTCAGTTTATCCTATTGATATCCGCAGAGGAGAACGAATGTAATAAAATTTCTTCAATGCCAGATAAATAAACTATGAATAATCACGATCTTTTATAACGAAATGCAAATACAAACACTACATTTAGTTTCACTTCTTACAAATGTTTATGCATTCTACGCTAGATCAGGAAACATTTTCAAGGTTAGTTGGTCGTTTATGCTAACCTGTAACAACACCGCGCTGTACGCAGTTTCCATTAAGTCCACTTGGTTATTTTATTGTTAGAATTATCTAATTGAGTGGATTTATTTCTGTTATTTGTTCAAAGGTAATTAACCTAAAACGTGATACTGTTGGTTATCTGTATTGTAATTTGTTTTAAAGTTAATAAAAATGATAAGTGATTTTGTTGTATGAAATATATTACGACAAAGCAAAACATCCGTCACATAATTTTGATCAATAGTTGATTTTTTAACCAAAGGTGACGTTGGTTCTTTTTAACATCGTTCAAGACAAATATAATAGGAGACTTTCATTTTCCAGTATGTAAGAGACTAGTGATTAAGTTGTCTAATTTTTGCTGTAGTCCAATAGTCTATTTTTATTTTGATGTTTTAGTGGCCAACGTGACGTTTTTTATCATACTTAATGTTTTATAATTTCCTTTAGGTGAACCTCTATTGTTTCGTTCCTTCATGATATGGCAACGTCAAGTAAGTCACATAATTTATTCTTTTCTAGTCAACTCTTCCTTTGTACATGTTAGTAGCATGTTTATTGTTTAATTATATAAAGGTTATTTGTTGCTGGTTTATGTTCTAATACATCCCAATTTCACAGAAATAAGAGAAGGAGGAAATCCGTATTTAGTTATGGTGTGAAAGTTATGAACAATCCTTGATATGTCCCAACAGCTGTTTCTGTTATTTTATTTCCACGGACAACAAAGAATTTTGCTTGTTCAGGCAATGTTTTCTGACACCGTTTGCACTTTGCAAAAATAATCAGTCGAAGCCTAGATTTGTTCTCTACGTTATTTAACGAAAAAGAAGATATTTATTGCGCTGTTATACATTGAATATCTGTTTAATCCTAAAGAATACGCAATGTTGCTTTTTGTGAGATTTTAAATTAAATATTTCATATTTAATTTGCAATTATTAATGATAAAAAGCCCTTTTATTAAGTAAATCGTTCGCTTAAATCTCATTATATTACAGAGCCCTTATATGACCATTTAACTTATTTTACATGCTGATTAAAGATATCTAAACGTTCATGAATATGCCCTATGACTTTAAGAAACAGATTTTTCGGGTATAAAGGTAGTGAAGAATAGTGACAGATGTATACATGCTTAGATTGATTCAATAGTCTGTCAATATGAACTAAGACCACAAGTTCTTCAGACCCTAAAATTTTAAAGATCTGCCTGGTTATCAGTTTGATATAAAGTCCTGAAACCAGTTGTTCGAGTCCAAAAATGACAACTGTATATGCTCAAATCAGTATAAAACAGATAACACAAGTGAAGGATTATTTGATGGTGTCCCGAGCAGTTTAATAAAATTAACATTTTAAATTTCACTTCATGTTCTGTGTACTATTCTCATGCTCCTTTTAAATAAAATGAATTAATTATTAAATAATTTGATCTATTGAATAGGGAGCTGCTTCTCAGTATTCCTGTATAATAATTTTTAATTTTTGAGGTGTTAACTCATCAACACGAAATCGAATATTTCGGATTCAATGCTTTACAAAAGCTTGATTTTTTATTTAGACAAGTATTCTAATAAACAAGAAATCTCAAAATCTGTTCAAGCTGTCATGCTCACGAACTATATTGAATATGAGTTCAATATTTTCGTAAAATACTATTTCGATCTTTTGATATTTACAATTACAGTTCGGGTTTCATTTCTAGTTGCAAAAGTTTCAAATGTTGGAATACTTTTTCAATTTTTCTAACTATTTGAAATTTCTCTAATCGAGAAATCGCATATTTAATTAAACTTTTGGACTAATTTAGCTTTATTCCAATTACATTAGAGAACAATAATGTTTGTTGTAATTTTAGTATGATCAGTGTATTCTTTCTTTGCGTTCCGGTGTAAAATTGTTGGGATAATATGAATTTAATTTCCGTTTATTGCCCAAAATTGCATTTTTCGCGGATTAAATCCTGTTTGCATAATTAAATTATCTCTACATCAATGAAATTATTTGAAATTTTCCCCTCGTTTTGGTCAAATATTTTCCGTCAAATTAGATTAACTATCGTGTTACATCATATTTTCTACAGAAATTAATAATCTTAACTGACGAAAAACGTACTAGAGATTTTTGAATTGAAAGTGTATGGAAAAAGTAACAATTTTATAGTTCTAGAATTGTGTAGATTAGATTAAAAAGAAATGACTTACTGTATGCCACCGATACCATCTCCTATGTCTAAAATCTGAGAGTAAAATCAGATCAGTTGTTACGCCAAGTAGCTATTTGTTCTTCTTAACCAATAATATTTTCCCAATATCTCTCCCCTCCGCTTTTTTTCGGCCAATGGGCGTTGTCCGTAGTGCTGATTGGTTCTTCCCGTGCACGCTCTCCCGGCACGCCTTAACCTTCATTTTACTGTCCCTTTCATCCCCCATTTACACATCTCCATGTCTTCTTTCAACTGTTTCAAACCTTCCAGTGTTGGAAATATTCCCCATAGACCCCTAGAGGCTACCTTCCAGACTCCTGAAAGCTCTGATTCAGACAGTGAGGATTATGATAATTCGGCGATCAGAGATCGTATTTCTTCTGTTGATGATGCTTGTTCTGTGCATAATCGATTTCAGAGTCTCAGGAGTGAATCCCCCCGTCCTGAGCCAAATGTCTTAGTTCGAACTCTCAAAACAGCCTCTCTTTCGAGTCGGAATAAAGTGAAGTTGAAAAGTTCTAATGGATCCTACCCTTCTCCAATGCTCAGCTGCATGAAGGGTCACTCCCGGAAGAATGAGCTTCCAGATATTAAACGAAAACTCAAAACCAAACGGGCATATGATATAAAATATGACATTTTTGATCCCGTTGATCTATGCAAGCAGCGCGGATCTGCAAATAGTAGTAGCTTAAGTTGCCTTGTCAGAAGTCATTCGGATTCAACTTGTCTTGCAGTCAAAGCTGGAAATACTCCGAATGTTAATGCAACAAATGGAGAATGTCATACATTTGATTCTGGATCCGATTTGCGGAGTGCAAACGGTTCAAATTTTGGCTCTATTCAGCGGAGTTCAGTCTATTCGACCCTTTATCCAAACCCTCCAACTTCTAGTTTTGGATATATTCCACCGAATTCTTTCACAAATTACGACAACTTTTTCGGAACACCACATATGGCCGGCTATGTAGGCATGATAACACCGTCAAGTTATGGTACTCCTAATATGAGTTTAGGGGAGTCTGGATATCAGGGCATGACCTACCATCACCCGTCACCTCAGCTCAGTTCATACCCCTTCATTTTTACGTGTCCCCAAGGCCCCTACACACCAGCTCCGGATTTATATCGCCAACAGCAACGACCTTGTTCAATTGAGAGTTGTCCAATCAATGGTTGGTTTGAATGCCATTGGTTTCCTTCTTTTAATAGTTTAATGGCTTTTTTACTGTTCACAAAAGGATTTCTTTCGCCACTATAAATCATTCGTCTTTAATTAATGAAAAAAGATCAGGAATTAATTTGGTGACGTGTAGTAATGCTCAAGCGATGCCAATTTGAATACGTCAATAGAGCAATGGATCATTATCTAAGAAAGTAGCATTTAAAGCTAGCATGTGA
The DNA here is from genome assembly GCA_900708905.1 of Hymenolepis diminuta. NCBI lineage: Eukaryota > Metazoa > Platyhelminthes > Cestoda > Cyclophyllidea > Hymenolepididae > Hymenolepis > Hymenolepis diminuta. The sequence continues at coordinate 1,947,423 of CAADRB010000007.1, forward strand.
ATATGCTAATTGAAAAGTAAGCGTTCACGCTTCAAGGTGACTTTTGAAATGAGAAATCTATTTATCACATTATTCATTGGATTGAGAATAATATCAGTTAATGTCCGGATCAATAATAAGGTTGGAATAGGGAGATATATAGCTATCGACATTGCATTTACAGAAAAGATTTCGTCTGATAGCAGAAAAAGCGCACGTTCAGAATGGTTCAAATTTAAAGGATTGGATGGTGATATTGGTCTCCTTTTCGCAGCTGCAGAGTCTTTGTCTGACATAAGCTGAGATTTGGCATTAATTAATGTATTTTTTCCCAATAATTTTCAATTTTTGGGAATATCTTGTTGACAAAAGCGATATAAGTAATGGCTTTTGTCATACTGAGTGATCTCTGCTATATTAAGAAAGTTTTACCTAGTATCGTACGGCTGCTCTTGATTGCTACCATGTATGAATTTATCCAAACGTATTGACTAGTAAGTTTTGAACATTATATTCATGCACTCACTTGGGAACCTAGAGATTGAAATATGAAAATTGACGTATGAAACATTAGGTCATGATACAGTAAACTATATCCTTTAAGAAAAGTGAACAGCAGGATGAATTTAGAAATTAAATGATGTCCTTATGGATATTTTTTTGCTTCTACCTAACTCCCTTCTTTACCCTTTATTGGGGTCTTTTTTCGGCTCTAAGTACTTAGATGCTTTATCGTGATTAAGGTTTGTAATTTCTCGATCTGATGTGGACAGTAATAAAGGGGTAGAAAACCTAATTCAGTACAATGCATTACCGCATCCATATCTTCACTATGACGTAAAAGCGGCTAGTTGATACTCCTAGGTTGGCATAATAACTGTATGCTTACTTTATTTTGTTTCTTATCTCATAGCATTCGTTTTGACATATACACCTTTTCATTTGTTGAGACAGTCGGGAAGTCGTAATTTAGTCTCCTTTTCTCCTACCCACTCCCTTCTCCTGGAGTGATTTTTCACACCATTTTAAAAGCTTATCACTTAATGTGAGTACACTGAAACAACACAACACGACACGCAAAAGCTACATATATGTAGTTGTAGACGCGTTAATTACCTCTACTGCTACCACTACTACCACTTTGCGCCAATTTTAAAGTATTTCGACTCATATAAGTTGGGGAGATTTTCTCTCTACTAAGGAGATTATGAAAAGAGGGAAGAGTTTTATTCGGATTGAATCGCCTGAGATTTTGACTATAAAGTAATCAATTGTAAAATGAAAGATCCGTATACAGCGCTGCATACTGAAATAATAAATTGTCTTATATTTTCATACTTTCGAATTTTAAACGAATGTCAGAGATCACAATTTCGATACTTATCGGGGCATATATCCAATCCAATCGAATGCGACTTTTACGAAGTTCCCGTTACTGCTGCTCAAAATGTGTTAGAGCTCAATTTTCTTATATGTATCTAATATTAAATAGAATTAACCTAAACAATCAATTGACAAATTCATATGTAGGATATGACATTAAACAAATTAAAAGGAAGTAAATTTGAAGAATCTGATCCTGAAGTAATGAGGGTTTCTCTTGAACTTGTATGCGGATGGGATCCCTTGGCCTTTAAGGCCTTCAAGACTTCAGCTCTTCAATAAAGTAAACCCAGATAGTTTGAGCTTCTAGGATCGTTTTTTCGAGATTTAATTACTTTTTCGTAATTACGCATCTCAAAAACCAGTTTTAATTTATTTAATTGTGGACGGAAGCGAACATCTATTTTCACTCAGATTTAGAAGACTGGGTAGGGGCGTCTATCCCATCTTCATTGCTAAAGAGCTGTTAGCTGACATCAGCTGAGATTTGCCTTTTATGCTCTATTATAGACCTGTTAAGAATTCTGTCCTATTCGTATTTTCAATGTCTTAATAGTAAATCCACACTTTTTCGCTGATTCTCAAAGTATCATCGTTGTTGGTCTAGGAAGATTCTATCATCGATGAATGTGCTTCAATGCTTTCCTTGTCAAGTTGATTACTCATATATTGGGACTTATCTTAATTGTGAGTTTCAATCACATATCAATGGGGAAAAGGTCTTCCCAGTTTGAAGAAACAACAATTAATCCAACTGCAAAATCTGTACCAATCTGGGATTTTAAGTATACCGAACGAATTGGCTTGTAATCGATTATTGAGGTTTTTAATATTCCCAATTCTATTGACGAAATATTGTTCTTTTTTCTAATCATCTTGCGTTGGTAAATGACATTTGATTAAGGATTTGACCTGGTCATTCCTCTGTTTGACCAGTATTAATTAGTGATCTTGGTAACTACAAGCGGTGGATTCCATTAATGGCGATCTAATTTGCATAAGAACAGATATGTGTTAGATAATGCTAAGCTGATGTTTACAAATACATCGTCTGATTGGCGTGTGTTTATCCGGCAACTTTTATAATCAGCGCTAAATGCAGGAAGAGAATGGGTTTTATAAACAGAGTTAAATCCTATTTTAAAAATTATATACGCCGCTTTTATAAAACTGGAACAGATGAAAAGCGGATATAATTTCAAGTTTAATTGGAATTTTAATTATATTTAAGTATTCGTAAGAATTTTCAAAAATCACTCAGAGTTCAATTATAGAACATGTTTTTCATTTTTATATGAAATATTTTGACAAATTTTGTATCAGTCTGAGGAGATACTTCCGTAATGTTTTATCACCATCTTTATACTCTGTAAAATGTGTTTTCGGACTTACTATTTTTGCCGACAATTTGGCTTGTTCTTAAACACTTAAACGTATGGGAATCTTTTACAGACGGTCTCTTTTCCATCACTGCCCATTAAACACCGTCTGGGCGTTAGTCAGATTTGAGAATCAGTAGAATTTTAATCTTTATTTGCGCTTATTTTTGTCAAATCTCTTACCTGATTCTACTTCGCATCAGTTGTTTCAATCATGATACGCCAATTTTAGTAGACAAAATTAAAGAAATGTACATTCTGGGTGTAGAAGTAGAAGGCTAAATCTGTTTAAGAAAATAGATCGGACTAATTTTTCTCTACTGATTTACAGATTGCGTTATACTATTTTAATTAATTTTAATGGTTAATGTAATTTGTGCGTCAACTGAGTTATTATCACCATTAATAATGGGTCTTATTTGTTTAAATTATTATTATAACATAAATACGATTATTTGATTTTCGTAGCAATTTGTTAATCTCAGTACATCCCTTTATTTTTCTATTTTATGTTTTCTATACCTTAACACTACCTTTTAAAGTCATTGCAAATAAATTTTAAAGAAATTAATTTTACCGCTTCTGCATTCCCATATTGGATTGAAACAGTTTCAATTTGTAATTAATCTGCACTTCTGAAATTTCACCACCGTTTGAATTTCGATTAGCTCAGGAAATAGTGATTTTTGATTGGCCAATGATTTATGGAGTTAATTAAGATAAGTTTTCTAAACCTTGCTATTTTTTCCGTTCCTGATATGCTTTAGAAGTTTATTCTGAATTCTTGATAGTATTTGAAAGTAGTCCTCTGAATTAATAACATTTACTAGAATGAGATCTTACTGCGTTAATTACTATGTAAATATTGTTTGTTTTATTTTTTGTGGATACCGTTAGAATTTGTCGTTTTCTTTAAATTTTACAGATTCATTTCATTATTTGGGTTATTCCCTGCAGAAAATTTGTATCTTATTTTTTATGGCAATATGAGTTCAGATCGTCTTTATAATGGACATTACAGAAATATTTGAGTTCACGTTATCAGAAAATATTCTCCAGTTTCTTCTTCACTCATCCCTTAGTTTAAATTGCTGATCCAGTCCAAATTTTTACTGGTGCATTTCCTTCAAAAGCTTAAACTAATGTCACTTAGTATATTTCTATTAATAACTTCAAAGCAGCCCCTTTAATTGTCTTACAAAAATTTTTACTTTTTGGTGTTCTATAAAATTCCCCACAGCTAGGCCAGACTTCTGTTCTCACAATAGACCCCCACAGAGTGGTGGTATAATATTACTAGCACGAAAGAGAGATCCGCTCTTTGCAGACATTCCCTTAAGCAGTTGTTGTATGCTGTTATAACAACTGTTAAAGCCATTTGGAGTGCGGAGCGTACAGGGATGTAAAACTTGTGACTTATCGTCTGAACATACATGCATAAGCAAGAACGTAAAAACGGCGGTGTTTCTTTCGTTCTAGGGTCTAATGATATGCGATGAATCGACAAGGTTCGAGAAAAAAAACAAACTTTTACGCTTGATCGATTTCTGATAGCTGAAAGTTAGTCCGGATGACTTGTTGAAGGCCTAACTAGAAGTTTACTGTGTTTGGCGTAGCTTCCACAATGCATACTAGTTTCAAGTCGTTTAAAATTAGTCATCAAGCTCATTGAGGAAATGAAGAGGCTATTGGATTAATAGTTTTAAGAAGAAGAGCAATACCATTGCTTCGTAGTTAGTTTAACTAGAAGTGTCCGTGTTTACAATCAAATGAAAATTCCCTATTTTTCTTAAACTTTTGAATCCTTTCTCTTATTCCATAGTTCGTTGTTATTCGTATTTTTAATTGATGATTGAATGGTTTTTTTAAATAGTGAATTTAATCTGATTCACGAATTTTACCCAAAGTATTACAATTTTGATTCAAGCCTTCAATCTCTTTGTACAGACTTTCTTATATGTCTTTGTTCCAGTTCATGAATCATGCACTTAAATCAAGTCAAGAGTCACTAGATGGATACTCATCAATGATGCGGATGGCCGACCGTGCTGGCTTCTGATATACGAAGGGTGGTAGCAAATTCAAAATTTCTCATAAAAGCGACTCCAGGAAATTTTCAGCCACTCAGTTTTTCCTTATCGTTATTAGGAAGTCCCAAAAGTTTAAGAGCAGGAGAAGTGAATCTCCAGTTTTAGGATAAAAACACAGAATTGAGACACCGTTTATTAAAGAAATACGTGGCTACTAGATGTAACTTAAAGATGTAATACTTGGTTAGGCGTGTATCTTAGTGCCTCTGGTTCAATCGTATTAATGATATGGTGGTCAGGTGTTTGTCTACTTTAGTAAATATGAGTTCTGAGCCCATTGGTGTACATTTCTTCACTGAGCGTACTGACGATTTAGCAACCTCTCGCTTTGGTTTACTATGAGAAATTTGACTGTAACCTTTTAAACCAAATAAGCTTTATGGTTCTCGAACTTGGAAGATACTATCCATTGATCTGGTTTCAGGCATTTTAGAGCTAGAGCAAGAGACTATCCACAATTTTCTAGTCTCATTTGTTTAATTCTCTAAACGAAAATTCCCTATTCTTAGACGTTAATAAGCTTAATAATAAGAAATTTTATATTTTAATTGTAAATTCGTTCGTATTTAACATTGTTGAACATATACAGACGCTAAGATTTTTCACTGGAGCAAATGCTGCAAATTTCTTACGCTGATGTAAAGCATTTGACTATGGCTTTGGCCCCTTGATTATAGAAAATTGATGCTATTAACCACATTTCTGGCTTTAAATTCTTGCATTTTTAACATTGTCTGACAGATGATGCATTCATCTCCTTTTCATAGCCCTTGTAATTCATCTGGAGCTAGGAGGAAGTCACAAGATTGAAAAAAGTCCAAATTCCATATGCTGGTGCTATACATATGTTTGTAAACTTTTTTACACTTTAAGAAGATTACAAATTGCGTATTCATCGTGCCTTATACTCTAAAATACGCACTTTTATAATCTTATAACGGGTACATAGTCTTATTTTGATCGTATAATAAGTTTACTTAAGTGATTGCGCTGTTATAAAATTCGCCTTATTTTTTGATACTAGTAAATTCTCGGTTATTTTGATCCATTGCAACGCAAAACCGTAAAATCTGTAATGACGAGAGGGTACATAAATACGAAAATGGTCTAAAGAGTAGTAAAAGATGAGGAAGTTGAGAAATAACTCGGGACGTTTGAAGGCATCTTGCTTCATTTAAATTTTAAATTCATCTGTTTGTAAGCATTTTACTTATTGGGTATAGATTATTGCGTCATTTCCTACAGATCCAGTTCAACTGTCAGGATTTGTCCCTTATATTGGTTCCTATATTCAAATTGAATATTAAAATAATCGTCGCTAACCTCATCTATCTGCACCTGTTTGTAAAAATATGCAAATAGATTGAGGTGGCATGATCAACCACGAAACTAAATCAACTGGTCAACAAGCTCTGAATCTCGAGGACATAATCTCATTCATCAAACTGAGGGTCAATTCATACGGTTTGAATATTAAAATATTACAAAATCAATTATACTATTTATGGAAACATGGACAACTCAATGCTCCTTGGTTCTCTGACCTCACTATCTGTTCTTGATCTCCTCTCCTCGTTTCATATCTTATTAGACTCGTTTGCTGTTTCCCTCAGTCATACGCTTTCTCAGGATTAAAACTTGGAAGTTTTTTTGCAGTCATAGATCATAGTAACAATTAAATGAACGGTTGGTTGTGCCATCTCTATACATTTGTTCCTTCATGAAAAGCTTATCAATATTGACATAAAAAAACTCACTAGAGTTCATTCCAGATGAATGCTAATAAAAAATTGAAAATTACAACATGTTTTTCATGAGGAAAATAGTCATTATGTTTATGCAGTCATATTTGTAAGATGTATTTAGAATTATTTGGTTGGGAAGTCTACCTGGGATTGTAATTGAATCAAATTCAAATACCCTTTTTTTCCTTCCTGAGTATTTACTATCAAATAACAAATGTTTGAACTATTTGTGGATGTGAAAAGTCAGTTTTCATCCCTTTTGGTGTTGTTAAGTGAATGGTCGAATCTATTTTAAGCTACATTTGGTCAGCAAAGCATTTTTCAACTCCCCGTTTCAGTTGGTAAGAAGTTCTTTGATCATTTTACTAGGTCCGATTACGTGGGATTTCAAATTTCAAACGCCTATTTTAAGTTTGTTTCCTAAAAATAAATTCTGGTAACTTGGGACACTGAATACACATCTGTTGTACACTAGTTTATTTAGAATACATTTACCATCACTTAATACCTTCTATTCAAAAATATGATTCTATTTATTACGTCAAGTTTCTACGTTGGTTATTAGAATTTCGTCTTTTAATACTATACGATAATATTCTTTTAAAGGAATATAGCTTCATTACTATAAGATCTTTGATTAGAATTTGATTTTGATGTTTAAGAGTGATTTTAATTTAAGAATTGTTATTACTTTTAATTGTGGGAGGCGACTTTTGTCCGCTGACAGATAATCATATGAATGATAAAGAAGAGGAGAACGACGCCAAGTTATTCGAGAGTCTCACTTCGTATTATTTTCGGAATCAGACTGTCCAATATCTACCCAGTGTGTAGTTCATGATCCAAAATTCATGGTTCATGGTTCGTCCCTTGGACTGAAACAAATTCTTGTCTACGTTGTGCAGTGTTATTGACCCCTCTTTTAATCACCACTTCAATTTGTTCTTTCTTCAATCTTACATGATATTTGGAAGTTTACATAGCAGAGCTGAGATAGCTAACTTTTTAAGTGTATATTTTCAAAAATATTTAATATTCTTCAATTTCGATCTAGTATAATTAGTATTTCATATATCTTGGTTCATTTAAAGTGTATTCCTTAAACCATTTATTCTGCCTTTATTTTGTATGTTCCTTTCTATTAATTTTAACCGCAATGGAAAAGTTAATGTTAAGTTTTTTACTCATTTTGATTTTGTTAAAGTATTGGGAAGTATTTAAACAAATAATCCGATTTTGTGGGAAAATATCTTTGTGGGCCTAAACAAGTTCAAAATACACCAAAGTTTCGGATTTATTCTTCTCCAACTTCATCGGATTAGTCGGCATTTGTGTCAAAACGAAATATTAAATTCGCCATCAGAGTTGGTGTTTTTTTATCTTAATACTAATATTTATTTAAAATAAGAAGATGCAGCATTTGCACTTTTGTGGCCATTACAATTTCTAACGATTAGTTCATAAAATGTGGAATATACCAATACTAACATTATTAGGACAGTGATTTTTTAATACTCCTGTCATCATCTGGTTGCCTTGGTGAGAAACTCGCATTCTACCAGACTTAACCAGCGTGGTTGGCCATTCCGCTCACTAGGTGTGCACCGTGACCTCTGACTTCGCAGACGAGCACATTAATCGCTACACCGGTGGCGCATCATAAATTTTGTAATTCTGTTTTTTTCAGGTTTAATTTAATTTAAATTCTTGATCTTTTAAGTAAGACGTACAAGGTAGAGCTTAGTTAAAATCTCACCTATTTAACTGCGCACGATACCGATTGCACAGGGATTAAGAATGACTTTTGAAATTCACTTTATGGTCAAAGTATGAATGTTCACCCTTTCCTATACTTAATTAATCAAGAAAATTGAATGAGAATTGACTACTTCCTTATTTCCTTTCTATATTACAGTTTTTTCCTTCCACTATCTTAAGTATGGAAGTAAATTTTTAAATCCAGGTTAAAAAGCTCTTCTTTCCTTAGGTCTTATCCGTAGAACTATAATTTCTCCTCCCGCAATTGATTCAAGTTAAGCGTCCATAAACTGTACTTGAATTATATTGGAAATTTTAAAACGTTTTTTATTGGGTGGAATAAACTGTTATCTATACCCGCGTCAAACAAAAAATCCCACGAGGTTATTTAGCCGTAAAGTTTCCCCTTGACTTTTTTGGGAAAAACAGACAGGAAGTATACTCTAGAATGCTTCAGGCGAGAATGGGTAAATTTCATTAACTTAGTTCATTTAATAAAAATAATTACATAATATTCATCTCAAAGATGCAATTTAAACAGGGAAATACAGGTGAATGTAACTCTCAGATGGTTTTAGCAAAAGATTTTAAAACACTTATCCTGGGTTTAAGAGAAGTATCATGGAGCCTCTCTGATGAGAAATTGGAATGCTCTCATCGCTTTTGCTAGCCACGCTTAATCAGTGAAGTTGGTCATTTCGCTCAATAGCGTGTATCGATGGGAGTCCAATCTGTGACCTTTGATTTTGTGGATGAGCAAGTTAATCGCTACGTCACCGGCATACATGGTCTTATTGTATTTAGCGAAAGAGAAAGAGACTGAAATAAATAAGTATTGATAAATGTTCAAGCAAGATCGAGGGTTTAAAATAGTCTGCGTTCCGTTAATTACGAATCTCATAAACAAGGCATACCCTGCTTGATAGAAGAACTGCACTCAAATTAGGCAGTATCTCCTCTCCCATTGTCATAGTTACTGCGAAGTTATTTCATTTCCTCTTTTATCTAATTACAGGAGGACCGGTATCTCACCCCTCATCAGGACCTCGTCAAAGTTTAGACAACTATCGTATTTCAGCTTCTCCCATGCCCCCAATGATCTGTCCACAAAATTATCATCGTCAGAACCACCAAACTGCCATCCAACAGCCTTCCATGGACGAACGAGCCCCATCAGCCCCTATTCCAGCTCGAAGACAATTCACAAGTCAATCAAATCACCACCAACATCACTCAATGTCTCCTAATCCAGTAGTGGGATCGCAAAGAATGCGATCACCACCTCTTCCATCGGCTTCTCAGCCTCCTATTGCTCATCCGACTGCCATCCAGATGCCTTCTGGAAGGGGTACTGCTTTCAAGAAGTTGAATAATTCTGGTAGTGGGGCTCCACCATCGTACAACTCTGTTATAGCTTCAATGGGGGATCAGGTCTATCCCGTAAGTGTATTTTTTTCGATATCTTAGGTTTAAATATACAGTACTTTTATTTTTAGTTTTATTCAATATATTCTGATCAGATTATAGATGTCAATAGAGATAATATCATTATTTTTGAGCTGCTGTTCACTGAAGATATTCATTAAGATTTTCATGAGGAATTTCTTTTTTCATTAGTATGCCGCATTTGATCGTAGTTCTCTATGAAGTGAAAACGGCACTTAGTTGAATAATGTTGAAGAAACAGACATTATATTCCCAACGATCTCTCAAATTGATAATTTTTGTTTCCTACCTTAAATGTAAGACACAGAGTATGCCCTAGAAAACCCTCCTTCGTTTATGAGCTATCTGCTAAAACTATATGTCGCACTCTCTCCTCCTCCCCAAATATCAACATATTCAGTTCCTCTCCTATCTTCTGGCTTTGGGTAAAATAATGCTGGCAAATTAGCGGATGGAATGAAGTTTAACCATCTCAGATTTCACAATTGCCATCTTAATACTGTGAACGTCTCTGTTAGCAGTTAGAAGTGCTAATCATGTGTCATAAAAATATTTTAACCACCTTTTTCGTAAAGATTGAAATATCTAGAAATAGAACATTTTTAGAAATCGTTTGAAATCGTTGACTTTCACAGCACTGAAGGATAAGGTTATGAAAATCATGTTTCGCAACATCTAGCACGATTTATTTTGTAACTGCGTTTGTTTGCTTTTTGATAATAATGGTGCTGGTGGATGGAGAGATTTTGGGCATTAAATTCAAAAAGAGGGTTGTTCAATTTTAAGGACTTTTTCATGATTTCTCATCTATTTAGACAGGTATATTTTTTAAAAGTAGCTTGCATTTGTCTTAATGTGCAAAGATATCAAATTTTGACAAATCCTTTTTTAATTCGTTACACTGCAATGCATTTGAAAAATACTTTTGAATCGATCCTATTTTTATTGTATTATCCACTTGGATTGAACTGTCGTATCCAAATTATGATTTGGACAAAGAGATTTAGAATTTTCAATACAATTGAAACGAAGTATGAGAACTTTGGGTATTTTTATATAACACGAGTTGTGATACTCCGTCAACTTAGTGACTTGTGTTGTGATATTTGAAATGGTTCTACCCTGTTGGAGCCTAATTTTGAAGGTAATTAGTTGACATTTCTCATAATTGACAGTTTGTATTTTAACGTCAAATTTTACTGACCGATATAAATTCATCTGATAGTAGGAGGAATTATGGCACAACAATGGTCAATTTAAAATTTAGGGAGCTTTTAGCTGGCATAAGTAAGTTAGCTTAGCAACTAGTACAAAACGACTTAATTCTTGCGTTGAAACCGCCCCATTTCATTCTTTACCCTAATCCCTCCGCAAATGAGACAGAGTTGACTTTCTGGAGTTTATGTAATGTATTCCATTTACCATTACTAAATGAAATTAATAAAATTCTCTTCCCCCTCTCCGTCTCTCTCTCTCTTTTGGATGAAATAGTCTCGAGATCTGAATAAAATTCGCCCACATTGTGTTTACTTGAGTTATGTATGACAACTCTGAATCCATTTTTAAATGCGCGTTATGGAAAAAAACACGCATACTTCTGCCTTTTTATTTCCGTTAGCATTAATGCATGCATTACAGTGGTAATCCATTGCTATGCTGACACATATGTAAAATATATAGTACCCTTTTAGGCTCAATTTTGAGACGGTTAAAACGTGACTACCTTACTCTCTAAATTCACTGGATGTAAAAAGTGTTAAATAAAATGCGCCTAGCAATTGTCTAAAATGGTTAAGAGAATCGGGCGCTTTTTCTGCTGATAATGTCCATATTTCGCTGTCATACTTAAGACTTACTTACTATAATTAAAAGTACATTTGTCAGTTTCAACCATGAGGATACATTTAAGCATGAATAACAACTTAACGGATCAAATGGGGAGTAAAAGGGGTGATCGGGTAAAATAGGGCTATTTCCGCACACCGCATGGTTGGATATCTTTTGTTCAATACATATGGTTGCACATTTCAATTTTCCGGATTTGATCTCCTGATGCTGGGGAAATAGTTTATGCCACAGCTATGCGTTAAATCCAGAGTAAAATTTGACGTATTATAATATTCGCTATTTAATTCTTATTATCCATAACAATGCAAAAACTTATATAAGTTTTAATTAATGTAAAGCATTTGTATAAGGGAAAAGCAAGCCTTTTCTATAAGATATGAGGGAAGGGATCAAGAAGAGGTAGATACTGAAGTCAGGGCATCAAAATTCTGGAAGCATTGAGTTGTCAAATTTTTCATAAGGAATTAGCACACCGTGTAATATTACAGTATTTAGATTTAATGATTTGACACCAAGATTTAGGAGTGAGATTATATTCACAACACATAGATCTTATTATCAAACTGATTTAATTTCGAGGTTGTTCTCACTACCCCGATTTATTTATATCTTCTTACATCCGAGATTCCTAATTGAATTTTTAATCCGTTATAGATTAATCATTACTGTTTAAGTAGGTTGAGTGGTTATTCTAATAATTAGATGGCTTTTGAACCTGTATCACCCCGTGAGTCAGCTGCCTGCGCTACTAACGTGCCAACGGAGCTACTTATTAATTCATTATCATTATTATAAAGGTCCTATTGAATGTGAAGGTAGGCTTATTAGGTCACTTTAGGCCAGCATTTAGGCCACTCAAATATGCGTAAATTATCATCATAAGTACGTTAATTGATCGTATAATATGAGTTTTTTCTAATTTCAATTATTATTCTGACTGGAATGTCTTCAGTTGGTATCTAAAGGAGTTCCATGCCTTTTGTTTTATATAAAGCTTACTTTAGATTTTTCGTGGATTTCTGTTTTATATATTTAAATGACCAGAATTGTTATTGAAATCTCGAGTTTTTGGGGTATTTATTCAACTTGTTCATGATTTAAATATCATTTTCCAGGACCTTTGGTCTTTTAATGCACTTTTACTATTTCTCTGAACTTTGAATTTATGCTCATATATGGTGGTTTGCGCTTCGTTGTTCGACTGTGCATTTTAATTGAAAGTGTTTTTATTTCGAAATTTGATGTAATTTGATTCTAGATCTGAAATAAAAGCTCTGGATATGAGTTCTGTTGCGAATGTGAGCTCACTTTTGCTTGATTCCGGATGTGTATTTCGTGAAGCCATGTAATTTGCAACTAACATTTATCACTCTTCCGGCGCCTATCAATTTAAGCCTCAAATGCTGGTTCTTGGCTTGAATTCAAGTTAAGCTCAAGTGTGAGTTTCAAAAATATGCTTCTTCTAGCCTAGAAGAAGTGTTCATCATATATTTCTATTGATTTGGGTTAGCTTGAACGTCTCTGAAATAGGAAAAATTGTTAGCATTACCGATATATCAGAATGCCAATTAACTAGTCACATACAAATGAGTTATGATTACTTTCGTTTCGACTAAATATCAGGACTTGACTCTCGGGATCCTTAGTGACTTCAAGTCCGCAATATTCCTCTATTATAGAGGAACTATAGACTATTTGGTTAAATTGGGTCTTTGAACATCTCATTTTGATAAAATTTATCTCTTTTGATGGTTAAAACCAGCTGTTGATATCACTAGAGCTCATGCTTATCCATTCATTTGTGTTCAAATCGACATTCTCCTAGAATTTGTGGAAAATTTATCTTTCTGTTTTCTAACATTGGATGTTAATATACACCTCCCCTTAAGTGGGCAAATTGGAATATTTGAAAGAAACTAGAGATTTTGTGTTTCCGATTACGATTAAGATTTCGTAACGTATCGGTGCATCCACGTTGCTGATTTACAAGAGGGTATTATGGAATAGTAATTCAGTGATCTAAATCGGCCTTCTTTGACCTTCACTTGAGAACTATAAAACTTCCTAAGCTCATAAAGGAAGTGTTAATAGCATTTAAAGGTAGTCGGAGTCGCCCTTTTGATAAACATGTTCTCTCACCCTACCTGCTGGCCAGATTTAACCTGTGTGGCTGGTCGCTCATGTCGCTGGATGTGCACCGCTGAGCATCGATCCCATGACCTCCTACTCGACAGAGTTTGATATTAACTATTATGCCATCGACACTAAAAGTTTTGTGTTCTACTGACTGAGCTATCCGGGCCCACTAATAGTAGCATTTTCCCTCCGATGAACTTCGGCTCAGATAATTTAACTTTTAAGTACATCCTCCAAGTACATCCACTTAGTTAGTGATCTCATTATTGGCCCTTAACAATTATCATTTTAGCCACCTCCTTTTTTTTCTCAGTAAAAGCAGAGATCGACGTTTAAAAGGTACTGTTTTTTCAAAGATGTGAATTTAAATTTAACACTTCTTTGTGTTGTGTGTGAATAAGATGTCAAAAGGAGTGAACCGCTCGTGTCACAGAAAGCGTGATTGCGTAAGGTCGCAAAGAAGCTTACTGAGATTTGTATTTTTGGCTGCTAGATTACCTTAAGTTTTATAAATACCCTTTGATTCATAAACTTTTTTTGTAAACTAAGACTCTTCTCCTTTGTCGTAATACAAAATCTAGTTCTGCCACGGTGATCTATCTGCTCAGAGGATACTGCTAAGTTACAATTGACTCAGACTCAGAGAGAATGATATGACAGAACGATCCAAGACATTGTATGGACTAACTAAAAGCATTATAGGAATGCAAGTTGTCTTCGTGTTATTAAGTATTGGGGATCAAAACATTGCCCGACTGGTAACAATTTTTGCTCCAAGTAACTGTTAATGTGTCAGAAACGACGTACGCCCGCATATGAAATGGTTTGATGGGCGACTTGGAGACAAACTGTGGGAATTAATTATCTCGAGGCTGAACACCAACTCTGCGATTTCGATCTTTATTTTGTCGGCATCCTATCACTTTCATTCAGTTATCCCTCCATAGATAGATATGAAAGTCATTTCAATAGTTGAATTCACAAAAAAAAAAAATTTTGTTATATAAATAGATGTATTAGTAAGGCCAGAAATAGAAGGGCATAAGTTATTGATAATGAGGGGCTACAATCCACTTATTATAAATCGTGAAGGTTAGATCAGGTCATAAAACTTTTGAGAGTTTATTATTATCAAAAATTTGATTCTCTGTGGTCTCCTAGATCGTGCATCTGTTACTTGGCCATTTCAAACTTAATCCATGATTCCTGAAGTATTTCGATTCCGTATCATTTTGTTCAGCTATATGCATTATTTTCGTAGTTAAGCTAACCTAATTTTCATATTTTATTGCGTGTAGTATTTATAAAAAAGTTACTTTATTAATCTGTCTTTTTATCAAAGGAATATGAGACGAAGTCACATGAGTTTTATCTGGGATTTCGAACTGTACATAAGCTTTCTTTATAGTAATCTTAGCCAATGAGAAATCTATTGGCCTCAATTTAGTCTTGTATTTTTCAAGACAATTCCTGACGATCTTTGTATCGATGGGGGTATTTACTTCTGTAATGATCTACCATCATCGACTAACTGCTGAATTTCATAGCGTGCCAATAACTTGGCAAGCTCTTGAACACTTAAACGTCCATAGACTTTCAATCACCCTTGTAGTTTTAACGATAATGCATCCAGACATGCGAATGAGTAGCGACAGCCGTTCACTGCCGTACGAACTCATTTATAATTTTAGGTTCACACCTTTGACTACTTGAGCAGTTACCACATTTGTGTGTCGTTCTCAAGTATTAAGCTGACTCAGTGGTCATTGTGAATTCTTGTTCTTAAAAGCGTCCTCAGGCTGTTTTCACAAGCTCTTTTCAAATGTGTTTCACTTCACTAGTTTTTGTATTTGCTCTGTCACTTAAAATGGCAATTTTAAGAATCACAGCGTTTTAAAGTACGTGTTGAATAGTATACATTTAATTAAAACCGCATTCTTTTTAAGGAATCACTTGAATAATTTTAAGAGAATTACAAATTACGGAGAAATTAACGACTTGGTCACAAATATCAGCCAGACACCAAAGTGTTTTAATTTGCTATAGTTTTAGTTCTTTCGTTTAGGAGGAAATGTTACTTAAATAATAACGACCTTTCCTCTTATCTTGATGCTATCTCTTGTTTCTGCCAATTTCTTACAAAATTATTCATTAGTTCACTTAAATAAAAGATCTTTAAAATGACAATATAATAACATTATGTTAATTTTAAGCCTACGTGTAAATATGCAGAGGGGAAACAAACAAATTGGGAGATACTTGAAGGAATTTATTAGAATACCACTTCTGGATCCTCATGGCTTAAGGTATTTGACAGTCGTATCAAATGTCATTTTTTTTTATATTTTTACTATCTCGCGTTTATAAATCTATTCAAACTCGTCAAATAGCTGAAGACAATGTTGACAAACTTGTAAAGTTTGGGTTGTGGTATCATTTCCACCTTTAATAGCTGGAAGCTGTTAAAAGAAGACAAAAACCATGGAGTCGAATACTTACTTTGTATAATTTACATCTATAATTGGTCGCAATTAAAAAAATTAGTCGGTTATTTATTAATCCTTGATGAAAAACATTTTTATATGGAACTCTAGTTGGTATGAGTTTTGGATATTCACTGCCAATTTTCAGTACAAGATTGTCCCACTTTCTGTCCAGTCAACAGAAAAATGAAATTCAATTAAATATTTGGTATTATCAAATTTATTGTTATCTAGTTACATAAAACTAGACAAAAGCTTAAATTCTGTAAATTTAATAATCGAATATGACTGCAGTTTTCGGTGGTTCTATAGAGTGGTCGAAAGAGAAAGCCCCCTTAAAGATAGTCAGACTTTTAGATATTCAATGGCGTGTCAAACTATTGCACACTATGGAGCTCAGAAATCAGTTTTTTTTCAAGTGCAAAGATGGTGTTGTATCATTACGGAAGTACATGCTCAAATAGATGCAGAGATCGCCAAAAAGTGGTATGCGAAAATCAAGGTTTCATATTGGAGTCCCAATCGACTCAATTAACTTCATATGAATGTTTATTTGTAATGCTTCATGTTATATGAGTTTTCTTATATTCCAACGTTATTTTATAAATAAATGACTAAATTGTTACTTTACGGGAAATTCATTAGGTCACTGGTAATTCAGCTATCGACATGCAGTTCATTCACATGCTCCTGAAATTTGGTCTGGATAATTGTCTGGCTGTTTATGCTAAAGACCCAGCAAATTGTGAATCAGAGACCTTGAGAGGTGGCCTTGATGCAATAAAGGTGTTTTTGAAACACTTTAATGGAAGGAATGGTTGTTACAATGGGAAAAGCAATTATAGAATTGCAGTGAAAATAGCGGTTAAAATTACTCACTTTTATTTGGCACAACACTGCAGTAAGGCAGTTTACATTGCTATCAGGCTTTTGCCATTGTTTTTAGTTTCTTCTTATAGATTTTCTAGAACTTAATCTGCTCTTCTAAAGTAGATATATTTTGAGTTATATCAATTTAAAGTTAAGTGTCGAGACGTGATGCCACTGGAAGCAAGACTGGAATTCATTATATTTCTATTCTCCGAATGATTGAAAGATACCAGCCAAAACTTAAGCTCTCAAAAGGCCTTTACGTTTTTAAAAACGTAACATTCTCCCTTCGATAACTATTGAAAGCTATAAATTTCCCCTTTCAAATCGCAATTTAATACGGATATCATATATGTTAAGGGAAGGCTTTTTCCTCTTCCATTCACTTGAGAAATTTTTTCATTTTGGATGTCGTTTGAATTTACCTTTACCTCAAGTTATACCTCAAGCGATCAGGTAAACTCACGTTTTGAGGTCATTATTAAGTACCTTACAGTTAAAAGACTGGAAATGTTTAGTGCCATGATACGTCTTCTGTTTTAGTTTCTAGGGTCAATCGCTTAGCGGGCGACATCGGCTGAAGGGAACTCCACCATATATTGACCCGTGATTTGTGCATGTTAAGATTATTTCATCCCGATTCCTGTCGATTCTTGTCGATTATTTGCCTGTCCTTTTGTGATTAACACTAGCTTATTCACGACGGTATCAAACTTTATCCGCTTGTAGCTCTTTATAAACTTTGTCTAAGTTCTCTCCAGTTGACAGTGGGTTGGAGGTAAATGGGATTTATTCCAGCTAGAAATTATACTTTCTGTTAATTTAAATGATTCCTACACAGTTCTTAATTCTTGTATCTCCTGCCTTTAACACCTCTACATTTCCTACTTGAGACATTACCAATTCACCAAAAACAAGTAAGTAAACAAGGTTCTATACAGAAGCGCGAGCAGTTGTCTTAATCTGTCATCAGTCCCATGCTTCTTGTCCTTTCCTCTCCCTCCCAGTTAGTAACTGTGCCGCCAGAGTTTGGGCGGTATGAATCATCGGAACACACCGAGTTCTGGGGCTGAGGGGGAGAGGGGTGCGGGAAGGTGTCCCAAGGTCATGAAATCCCATTTGGAAAAGGAAGTAAAGGATGAAGTGTGTCACCACTGCCGTTAACCGGTATCCCCATTATGGCTTAGTGGCGTGACGACGGCCTTAAGGGAGGGCGTGGGGAAAGGATGCTGGGGTAGAGGGAGTGCAATTGCTTTTCGGCATCGTTATTATATGGGTGTGCGGTTAAGGTTTCTCGTCCTTAATTGGAGACAGTAATTTTACCAACTCTCTTTGCTACCCTAGAAACGATGAATGATAAGTGCTAATGTTAAAATTTTGGTAAAATGTCAGCAATTTAATTTAGTTTATTTGATGAAAAGACACTGAGCAGTCTATACTCCTACCAAAATACAAAATGGATTGGAAGATGCGAGCATTGGAGAAAGAGAAAGGAACTTCAGTTGCAAAGAGTGCCGACTGTCATTAAAACCTTCCTTTTTTGAGTAAACTCGAGAGCGTTTAGACATGTTGGCACATTTAAAATGGTATTTCTAGAAATATGCATCAGAAATTGTTTACATTTGAGAAGTTGGATAAGGACGTCATTCCCGCCTTCTTATCTGCAAAGTTGTTAGTTTTACAAATTAAGACGTGCTGTTAGACAAGACATTTTGTACTTTCTTATGGTATCACCCGCTTTCATCCATCAATTAAACATTAGACCTATCTTGAAATGGCCTTCTTTGCTCGTCAGTTTAACAAATTTAGTCTCTGCTTTCCCTTAAGTAACATCCTTGACAAGCTAATCAAGCTAGAGATTATTAGACTGTTGATTGGAATAACCTTGAGCAATAGTTCAAATCATGGTGATAATGTAGGAATTTTCATCTGAAAACCACCTCCTAGTTATTACCGACTGACTAAATTTATCGAAATAACATGACTGCCACTTAGTCAAATTAGCTGAAAATAAGCGCTGCCCATGTTGAACATGGACTATCTCAGGATTCTGAGAGATCATGTCCTAAACTTTGGACATTAAAATTTGACGTCCTGAACTATATTTGTTAATGAAGACGTAGACAATCTTTAAATGTCCAAACTCTATGTTCTACTTCTACTCGTTTCCTCCCACCTCCTCTCATTGGACCATTTCACTATTTCTGTTTTTAGATGCCCTTTTATTATTAAAATTGTAAATTGTTTTGGTTCGCCATGGTTAATAATGATATAAGAGGACAAAAATTGAATCTTCATTTCTTCCTTATTTCTTCAGTACAATTTAAAGTTATCTTCAATTCCCCTTTGAACCTCATATCACTTTCTATGCCTTGTGATTCGGCCACACACACAGTTATCATATTTGCATATTAATGGCTACGCGAAACGGTTAAATTTACTGCATCTATCAGTTAGAAAAGGAAATTTCCTTCTAACTTTGAAGTCAACTTTTCTCTCTGAGATTATACCACTATCATTAATCAGAAGATGTGGATAAATATATTCCCTCTTTCTGTATCATTCTTACTAAGGAAGTCAGTCCTTTTCGACATGCATAATTTATTATATCCATATTCACTACCCAGAAAGAATCACAGGGCAAGGACTAATTAGTCTCATTGTCTTCTTCTTGCATTAATTTGCGCAACCGCGAGCTATTGTAATTGACCAAAATGTATTCTCCTTTGGTCGCGAGCCGATCAATTAAATAATAACGTTTTAGTCTATTCTACTGAATATATTGTCAATTTTTTGATCGGAAGAAGATTACTCTGTGCTAATAAGGAATAGAATGGGTCTGCTCACCACTGCTCAGTTATTTATAGTAAAAGGAGGGAAATTTGATATGATAGAAATGATATAACTGTTTTTACCAATAGAAAATCAATAAGAGCGCGGACGCGTATTTAATACGAACGCATCTTGGCGCTCGATTGAATATTAAAAGTCGATACAAGCACAATTAAACAATTAAATATCCTGATGTGAGAATTCACAAGGGAAATCGGTCAAGAAATTATGTTACTATAAAGAATAATCATTTAGCTTTCCTATCACAAATGTGAATTGTTTTCAATATATAGTATAAATGGAATGAAAGGAAGGTGCAATTTGAAAACTTAATTTTTGTTAAAACCCAGATCTCGAGCTGTGCATAATATCTCGTTTTATTTGAATTGAGAAGTTTTTTAGAACTTTAAGTTCGGTGGTTGGGTACCAACTACATTGAATGTATGTTTTCATGAAATGGTGTTGGCGCTCATTTGTATTTTACTCCTCACGTACTAGCTCTTATTCTTTTGATAGTTGAAGAAAATATACAGCTCAAATGAATCTCCATATTTACAAGGAGATCAGCTGGTATAAGCTAAGACTCGTATCTTTAAAATGTTAAATCAGCTCAATTCTGCAGAGTTTTCTGATTAAAACTTCTGTTTGTGCTGTAAATATCAATTATTTGTTGTTAAAATTATTACTACCCACGATAATATTAAAAAATGTTACAGTTTTTAATTGTGGGAAGCAACGAAATAGGTTAACATAAAAGTCAGTAAATGATAAAGTGGAGATGATAAAAAGATATCGAGAGTAATGTCATGATATCTAAAAATCTTCCTTTATTTGATTTTTGGACTCGAGTTGTACAATATTTACTAGAAGGGCAGTTCACGTTCCAAAATTCAAATTTCACGATTCGTATCCCGGGTTTCAGCAACTGCTCGTCTACGATGTTCAGTGAATGTCGACCGTTTTTTCATCAAGTAGGGTCGGTTCTGTCCCTTCATTTTTTATTTTTGTCCAATGGTTTAGAAGGCAAATTGTATTAAGTATTAATTAGCAGCTTACAATTTTATTATATCAAAGATGAGAGAGGTAAAAATTGTAACTTAGCAGAGCCTCATAAGCTAAACTATATTTTTCAAGCTTAAAATAATTTTATGATCAAGGTATTTGAAATAGCCGCGTTCTGTTGTTGCTTATTTGAGAGCTTCTGGATTGTTCATTTAGAGCTCGTTTTGTTTATCGATTTTTATAATCTCGAAGGAAATAGTTGACAATAAGTTGGCAGACTTTTAAGCAATTTCTTTATATCTTCCGGTTATTTTCCCGTTATTTGAGAAGCAGCTCACCATTTTGTACGAAGTATCTGTTTTGTAAAGTTTAATGTCCTGAGTTTTTCGAACTTGCGAAGGGATGTAGAAAAAGCAAGAGGGCGAAATAGAGTTTGTTTAAATCGTCTTCGAATGGTAAAAACATGCACACGAAGGACAATAAATTGTAATAGTTTGTCTTGGAATCCTACTACATATTACTGATACTTTTAAAATCACAATTTTTAGACGATAAAATTTTCTCTTCTGATTCCAGACTTACTCACTATTTATAGTGATAAATTATTTAAAAAAAGAATGAGGATTTAACTCGGTATGCTGACATCTGTAAAGACAGATTCGATGGAATTGAATAAACATGAACGAACAGCAAATGGTTCTGAAATGAGTCATTAAATAGCTTCATCTCAGACAAGTTTTAAATAGCCAAATAAATAGGAAATAAACAGGACGATTAAGGGAAATTTCCTATTTAAAAAAATCAGATAATTTAAGTGTTACTCAATTTTCCATTAAAAAGAATTGCAATGTTAAAATCATGTTAAATCTTATCATCAACTAGTACCCTAGCTATTGAAAGAAAAAGCATATTTGCAGTGGTTGATTAACCACTGAAATTAATCTACTGGTCAATAAGCTCCGGATTCCATGAACATGAATTCATTCAAACAACGGGGGAAATTCTCCTGAGATCTGGACAGCTGAACTTTAAAAAAATTGAGGCAGTCAGTTATGTTCCAGAAAGTAAAATTCAAATTTTTCAAAGACTCTTGGGGCTCCGCCTTTTTTTTCTACTTCAATTTACCTCCCTTCCTCTTAACTCATATTGGACTTCTTTAATATCCCCTGTGTTCAGATGCATTTCTACCTTGAAAAATTGCATTTTTTATCTTGTCGTTGGTGTGAAATTACGACAATTTACGAGCAATCGAGCGATATATATGTTGATCAAAGGCTAATTAATTAAAACCTGAAAAGTTGTAGCAGAAATAAATTTTTAAGTCAAGTGTAAATATAAACAATTACCAATTAGCTACTTGAATGGATTAAATAACATATTTAAAATCATAATCAATTTCGTTCTTTTGCATCAATTTTTTACGTAAGTGATTTCAATTTTAACTTTGAACGATATTTCTGATCTTTGTCTTCTCTCCCACTACATTTTAAAGTCTCCAGATTGGTTTTAATGTCACGGTTAAAATAAACAAATAATCTGAAACTATGTATTTGTTTCTTTTTTTAAAAACTGATTTTCTAGTTAATTATAAACTAAGCTGCCTGGCTCTGATACCATCTCCGCTGGCTTTTAAAACATAAGATAACATGTTACTTGTCATGGAGGAGGAGAGAGTATTTCTTTTGTAACTTGTCAAAGATAGTATGAATAAGGAAGTGTTAGCGAGGGCTTTTCTTGAAAATTTGTCTTCATTTATCACTTATCGCGAAATACTATGACAAAACAGTATTTATGTTTTAATTTAGCGCGAGGTTTCAATAGCAGATAACAAACTCCTACCATTTTAGAACATTTAGAATAGCCATTTTGTCAGCTATCATTATCGTTTTTCCCGGCAACGCAAAAAGATTACATGTACACTTTATGAGATAGCATCTGATTATATGAAATAGTAAGATAGGTCAATAAAGGCCGAAACAGGGATCAAATTGCGAAGGCAGTGTTGAGAGTCTTCCCTTATCTTAATTCTATAAGCACTGATTCGTCAAACTTCTCATGAGGAGGTATGAGTCATCTTGTAAAATTTAAGTGCTTCAAATCTCTATTTTCATGATCGATTCCTGGGATTCTGGGTGAGTTCATATCTATCATATTCAGGGCTCGTTGATTAGTTGATCTAACTGAATGGTTAGTCATGCCACTTTGGTTCATGTGTATCTTCTTACAGCCATGAGCAGGCAGATGAGACTAACAAAGACATTTAAAATATACCAGAACTTATTATAGTTCACTCAAGGTGATTATTCCTTACCTATATATTTTTACCTTAAAATAGCTACCTTAGCAAAAGTCTTTCTTAATGAAGTTTTGTATTCATCTCTATTAAAGCGATAATGACGAATGAATTATCTGGTTTTAATTAGGCAAATTGGCAAAAGTAACAAGTTAGGTCAATTGTTTGCTGCATTCGTGGAAAAATACTTTTTGCCTAGAAATATAATTACATATTTGGAGTAAAAAGAGGTATATAAGGCAGATTCTTCTTTTTATCAGACCTCATGTGATTGACCTCACTTAATAGGATTGCGTTTTTCAAAATATTTTTGACAGCGCAATTGATGCTGAAGTAACTCTGCATTTGATTAACTGGCTTTAAATTATTGTTATCACTTTCGCTCTTGGGAAAGCATGAAATTTCACATTTGTTAGTCGTGGGACTGAATCTAAACAATTTGAGCAGAAGAATGGTTCAATAGGAGGTGAAGTAGAGGGGAGGAACCGAGTACTGGTAGACACTAAAGCAGGATCTCAGAGGTCTTAATTCATTCGAAATTTCTATTCATTTAGCTCTTCTCTTCCTACTTAATATTTATAACCATATTCTAATGTTTCAAAGTTCGAATTTCAGGATATGAGCCCTAGGTTTCTAAATGATTTATTAATTGGTTGAATTGAGCGACTGGTTATCACATCTGCTTTTAATATCTAATGCTAGAAAAGGTGATTTTAGCATAGTAGGGCTCACTACAGGCGAATTTATACTCAAGTTCGTCATTGTTTGGGTTGATTTAAACTTATACCATAGTTAAAGTGATTGACACTGATTTATGCATAGTGTCGTCAAATTTGTAAAGCTTAACAAGATGGTATTTGCTGGTTACAAGAGGATACAAATGATTCAAAGTGGCGTGATCAACCATTCGATTATCAGTTGAATCAATTGCTCAACAAGGTCTAAATATCGTGGACATGTACCAATCCAGATACCGAGAGATCGAGTCATGACAACTGATCTTTTGAAATATTTCGATATTACAAGGCGAATTATACCACCTATGTGAAATTTGTCAAATCGATGCTTTTATAATTCGAATAAAGTAAGACTCTTGACATCATGACTTCATTATATACCCCTACTGACTCCCTCTTCTCACGCATTAAGTGGCTACTTGGTTATTTTACGTGATTAGATGCCAACCGATGATTAGAATTTGTTGAAGCCTCTTTTCCGTTTCTATAACACTGAAATCCAACTTTGAAATGATATACTTTATTAGAAAAATAGGAATATTTTGTTCATCTACGTTTTGTTTTAAATCAATCTCATTCTAATACAGTGGCGCCAAACTCTATACTACAATAATTACAATTCATTTCTTTTTTTTCTAAATTAATCTGCATTCATGTAATTATTTTGGAGAATTTGGAACAATTTTTCCCGTTTGACATATTAGACAAAAAAATGATAGTGCTATTTCCGAATTAGGAGAGTTAATTTTAAATTAAGGAGTATTAACGAGATTTAATTGTAATTTGACAGCAAATCTAAAGTATGCGCGGTATATCGTGAGCGCGAAAATCCGAAATTGTAAGACAAATACGGTCACTTATTGCGAAATCATGCTAAAGAAAAAAGCAAACTCATTAAGAAGCAAGATCCACGCTGAAGCAAACTGGCTAAACGACGTATCCATGTGGAGCCTAATTTCTTTCGTTTGATCGGAATCATCAAATATAGCTGTTATTTAATCTATGGATATGTATAACTTTGTTAGAGATCTTTTACTTGGAAAGTGGATAGTGGAGTTCGATCGGTGTTTTCTTTACTCCCTATACAGCTAAAATTTAATAAAATGTACATATTCTTATTATTTTTGCTTCAAATAATTTTTTCCCCGAAAATGTGTTTGATTGTCGCTAAAGGCACATTAAGAGCTGATAGGTGACAATGATCTCTAATAATAATGTAGGAGCATTGTTTTCTTTCCCGCGAATCTTTGTATGAGACTATTAGCATTTCATTTCATCATTCTAAAATTGGGTTTCGCAATCTGAGAAAATGAAATATGTTAATCTTAATTTGACGTAACCAATTTTTTTTGGTCTCTCAGAGAAGTCATCACCAAAGTGGATCGAATCGACAACTCATGTCACCCGCAATGAATTCAGCTTCTACGCCTCAATTGAGAACAAGAAATCAACATCCACCCGTAGTTAAGAAGGCTCTTCCCCACTCTCCTACTCAACATTCTGATGCCATATCTCCAATGTATCAGGTTAGTTTAGCTATTATATAATATCACTACTTTCAAGTCGATATGAAAATTATTTATTTAGGTTGAACTTTTCCCAATGGTCATCATGGGTAGAGTTTTTAATAACAAAGTATGAGAGAAATTGAACTTATGGCAGAAGTATTTCGATCATTAAGGAATTGATACGAGACCAAACGCAATTGCATTCGGAGCACACGAATAAGTGTGGAAAATCTACATAATATTAGAACATCAGTGTGAGAAGATTGATCAAGAATTCACATCAACACATTTTTATCGAGACTCGTGGGCTGATTTTCAATGTTCATTCCAAGCAACTTTAACATTGTTCGTGCCTAAGCGTTTAATTTTTCATGGCGGTCGTAGAATGTAAACGGTGAAATTTTCGTACATCGATGATTCATATGTCTTCTCTGCCATGGTTGACCTAAAATTCAGAACTAATCATCGGGACCTATGCTTTTTTGTTTGTTTACTTAAAGCTTAAAGCGAAATTCTTATTTGTTAACAACGAAATCGATACCCTATCTAAACATCGATTGGTTGTCGATCGTATTTTATAAGTTGAGGTAGTGCTGGACCGGAGCTTTGAATAAAAGTGCTTCTTAAGCAGGAAAATTGCAATTTTGCCCTTAATATGAATGGTGAAAGAATTTTATATTTTTGTACGCTTTGCACATTACAATTTGTAGTTCTTGTTCTGTGAAATTCGAAAAATGTGTTCATTGAAATGAACCGAGGTGCTAAACTATTCCGTTCATTGATGACCGATCCTTAACAATGATGATTTTCAATTTAATCTGACAGATTTCGTAACTAGCATCTGTAAATCAATTTTCAGTTTTAATTTAGAAAATTGTTAAGGGAGTAAATCAATTGGAAGGTCTCGGGTTAAGCGTTTCGCAGTTAACTGCCAAATGGATGAGATGGGTAATAGAAGTGAATAACAAAGTAAGACAGGATGTGATGCCAATATAAGGTAGAAATCGCGCAAAAGTTAAGACTTTTAAACATGGACACAGAAAAGAAGATGGATGTAAATTCTACTGGATTTGATCCTTTTACAGCTAAAACATTGTCCCGATGGCCATCCATTGATATTTAATGAGTATCCAGGTACATCTTTTATTTGGAAATTATCCTTTTACTGGGTGGCCATATTAATTGGTATTAAGTCAGAATATGCCATTAAGTGGATAACAAGATTTATGATCCCTAAATTGAATAAATACCTGTATATTAGAAGCTTAAAATCCAATGTCCAGGGGTTATTGAAATGCATGGATTCTTTTCAAAATCATAACAATTATTTATTAATCGACTATTTAAAAATACGAAACTTTTAATTCTTATTCACTCAATATATGGTAGCGCAATTTATCTTGAAAAAAATTATTAAGTTAATGATCAGTTGAGGTTTGTATCACAAATACGATTTAAGCATGAATATATGTTGCTTTAAATATTACAGTTGCTAAATAGGTGGAAAGGTAAAACATGGAGATTTCTTTCTTGAGATGCAAAAATACCTCTGTAGCTCGAGTTGCAGTCTGCTCCGCTTTGTCTCTAATATCTTCAGGATACATGAGGAGTTTATTTCTATTGATGAGTAGTTTTCCGATAAGTGGAGGGATTTTGAATTCCCTTGTAGCTTCACAGTCACATATTTCACGATCCAGTTTTCAGTCGTCTGATGTCAGAAGAACACTAACATTTGCATTTACGCGAGTTTGACGAATTGGTGGTTACACCACTCTCATCTTCATTTTGGAAAATATTTTTCTTTTCCAGCACTTCTCCTCATCTTTATTTCCTGCTCATCTTCACCATTTTTATCACAAATTTATTTCTTACCCTAAATAATTAATTCAGAATGATCCCTTATATCCGTGAAAGATTCTTGGTTACTGCATTTTCTCAGCAAATGGTCATCGCAATCATAATCTGCATTTCCGGAGGAAAATTTTTCCTGGAAGTTTTTCTTATTCCAAGAGAAGGGGATAGAGATGGGCAAATTTTTTCGTCTGTAATTGGAGAGCGGTGAATTATCTTTTGTGGTGCTGGTCACGAAATTGGAGGAAAGTTTTGGTCGGTGTAATGCAAACGGGAAAATTGTGAAATTTTATTGCGATATTGCAGTGACATTTATTTCCCATCTTTCGTTCTGGCATAGAATTGATATTGCGCAGAAGAGGATTTTGTGTTAGCAAAACAAAAATTTCAATGGACGCAATTAACATGACCGACTTCTAATTTCTCCGCACTGATCGATTAGCTGTAAAACTCACGGATTTACATTTGTATTGATAGAGGAATCTAGCGATTTGAAAACTTTTGACATTCCAGTTAAGCAGATACCGTAGTTTAATATTCGGATTTTCGGATCATTGCGCAAACGTACTCAGTCCCTTTAGCAAAGAACAGACTCTGATGAATCCAAAATTTGGAATTTTCTTTATTCCAAGAATTCTCTTTATCTTCTCTGCTCTCTAGTCTCTTTTTCTAGATGCTTTTATGTGGTTAACGATTTTTTAAAAATAATATTAGACCGATTTATTTAAAAATTCCATCAAGGATATAGATTGGACAATAGAATGCACAAATTTCAAATTTTAGTACATTAAAGAAAGAGTTGTCTAAAACTTGATGATTACCTTTTGAGTATTTTCTTTTCTGACATTGACTCGTAGGCTTTTCTTCAATTCAAAGAGAGGCCTTGATTTAGGAATAACTATAAATAGAAAACACACATCCAGAATGCAATTTCTTCCTTCTATATGCAAAGATGGAAATAGTGGGTGTAGAAGAAGAATTTAATTCGAAGTCCGCCAATCACCCACGTGAAAAGCAATGTGCCCTTTTAAATGCAAATCAAGTGACGTACTCACGTGCTTAGAAGAGGCGGTAGGAGTGCATGTAGTGTATATATATGGGGTTCGCGACGTTTAGCCGAAATGAATGGAATACAAAAGAGCAGGTGTACTAATATGATATTGAATAAATAACTGGATGGGAGGAAATGCAGGGGGGCCGAAGCTGCTTTATTAATATGAATACATTGGCACGTTATGGAAAACCACTTCCTAACTCAGACTTTTATACCATCTTTTTACAGCTCACCTTGTTTTTGAATAACCTGGGTCTGTTAAAATCTCTTTACTTATTGCTCTGAATAGGCTTACTCCGCCATTTTTCTTATTGCTTGGTAAAAAAATGCTCTGCTGTCTCAGCGAATGAATTAGTTATATTAATTTTCTAGCTTTTGTTTTACTGAATTCCATAGTTTCAGAATTTTTCCCTATGATGTGTTACTAGCATCAGAATTGAAACAGCACAACGTCCACCAGTTCTATGCACAATTAAATGCTTTATATTAGTAGAGTTTATAACCTAAATATGTGATTCAAAGTATCTACCATTTTCTTTTCGAAATCGTCTTATCTACCAGGCGATTTTTTTGTAGACCGCCCATCCTAAGCTTTTGTATGTTAGATCCTCCAACCTTTTTTCAACTTCTCGACATTTTTTTCCTAGACTAGGTAATCTTAAGTTACCATTCTTTAAGAAAACGCTAATTCTCGACAGGTTAACGGCAGAAATATAAGACTTTTGGTTTCTTCTTATCGGATTATTTGCTGAGTATCTTTAAAATGATAAATACGACTGGACATATCCCCGCCTTTATCAAGCATTAATTATTAATGAAATATCTAATCCAGAATCTTGTTATATATTTTTTTCTAACAAAGCCATGATTCTATGCAATTCATCCTTTTAGTCCGTTATGTTGTATTGCTGAATAAACCCATTCTATTTTCTCTTTGTTTGATCCATTGTGGATCGTTTACTTTCTTCCGAATTGATAAAATGTTATCGATGAAGTATATCGTTTTTAGAAAAGATGGGTACATTCGCTTCTTCTTGTACTTGTATATTTCCCTAGGGAAATCGGACTATTAGGACACCTTGAGGTCAAACTGTCAACAGATCCACGCGGTTTTAATGACCCCGAAATCATCTGTTTTATAGCTATTACACTAAAAGGAAGGAAATGGTTATTCAAATACTTTTCTCATTCTTTTAGCTTCCGGAATTCGTCAATTCACCACCGAAAAATCTGGAGGTTTCCCCAAAACATGAGAGCAAATTAGAGAGACTTAGACGTGAAAAATACAAATGTGAACAAACGTGGCAATTGAATAAACGGCTAGGTAAGTTATTTTGTCTAGAAAGAGCAGCAGACAATCCGTTTTTAAAATATCAAAACTCCGATCACTGATTATGTATCATTCGGTTTCGAATTATTCATGAGATTTCACCTTTTGTTTATTATTTAGTCAATTTCAATAGAACGTTGCATCTTGGATACCATTTGGACTTGGGTATATAGCTTTCAATTTAATATTGAATGGGGAGGGAGAAAAGCGAATTTGCAGATTTCAGTTTTGAAACCAAGATTTCTATATCGTTTTAGTTGCGATCAGGGCCGATTTGTTCTTAAAAAAACTTAGTTTCGGGAAATTTATAAGTGCATGCATTTGAATCTTAGCTCTCAGGACAAGTGGGTGGGAATTGTAGCAGATGTTGGTTTTCATGAACCAGTGTTTGTATTCATTTACACTTCAGCATCGTGACAGCCGAATAGTTGGCTTCTGACCTTCATAATTTGCTGATAGCTTATTACATTCTTGAGCATTTAAACACCCAAAGATCTTTGTGGAGAGTTGCTTTTCAATTGATATGTATGTCGTCTTCAAACCACAATATATTCTAAAAATATATCCCATATTCTCTCCACACACGAAATTTTCTTCTTTTATCACTTCATCATACGTGTTTATCGGTGCCTTATTGTTTGTGTAAATTTTATTCTTTTGTGCATTTTAAAAGATCATTAAGTAAATAAATTCCACTTGGAATTCGATGCTACAAATTGGTCCACTCCGTTTATTAATAAGAGAAATCTATTACAGTAAAATGCAAGACGCGAACTTCTAGTTCATAATTAGGGAAATGGTTTATTTGAATTGGTGGTTAAATGTTGAATCACTTAACAAAACAAATTAAGTGAAATGGGGCTAAATGAATTCATTAGGGCATTTCCAAATTAATTTTAATGTTACTTCGCTTTTAATGGTTAATCGCTTTTGTGTCCCATTTTACGGACCTGGGAATTGGGTATCATGTGAATTTCCACACAAAAGGATAACGGTTAGCATATGATTGTTACTAAACTTACTTACTTCCTTTTTCTTATTTAATTATTAACAAAAAACTTTGGATTACACCGATCACGACACCTTATATCGGTTGATATATTTGCCTTAGCTGAGGCTGAAATGCTGGTTGAGATGGTAATCAATAACCGAGTCCTTGAATTACGGACATTTGGTGCGTTAAAACGGATTCGAAGGATAATTTAAAATGAAAATGATTTCCTGAATAAAAACTTCTCTATTTAAATTCTTCATTAGTTAACGGCTCTGATAAATTTGTCAGATTAAAGAATAATTTATAAATTTGTCTTATTTATCGAAATGTTAAAAACTAATTTGTTCTACTGCAGTCAGTAATTAATCACATATTATTCATTAGAATTGTTTTTAACTTATTTACATTTATGCATCTCCCATTTTTATTAAAGCTTATTTATTATAGATAATGAGATATTAATTATAGGGGTAAATAATTTTGTTATTAGAATTCAGTTCGAAATAGATTGTTCATTACTTAATGGTTTTAAAATT
>CAADRB010000007.1:1987013-2071097 GCA_900708905.1 Hymenolepis diminuta
GAAATAAAATGTTACTATCGTAAAGAAAATATTTGATAATTTTCATACTTTCTCCTTAGCAGTTACGTTTTTATTATCCACGGTAAGGCAAGAAACCATTCTGCAATATGCTGATCTATGGAAGGCATCTGAACACAGGGAACTGTAAAACAATCCGGTATAGGTTATTAAGGAGGGAGGGCCAAGTTGAAGTAGACTAAATTCTGGCACCAAATTAGTCTTACAAATTTGACCTTTTGATTCAGATTGTACACCTGCTTCTGGGGTAAAGTCCACTACTTCGTGTTCGTATATTTCAATGTGCAGATTTGAACATTTGTTCCCTGTTTTCTAAATGAAATTGTGCTCGTGGCATTCAGAGGTTATTAATTAATTTAGATGGTTGTTTATCACTGTAGATTCTTTTTCATCTGATAACCTATATATTAGGAGGAAGATGAGGGTGATCAGGATGTAGAGGTAGCATGTCACGTTGAATCCATCTGTCCTAATCTCTGAGTCAATTTCCAAACTTACTAAGATAATATTTTCAAACAGGTAAAAGCTCCGTATTTTGAAATTTCTTGAAGAGTAATATTTTCTTTCTAATTTTAATGTTCCACTTCAATTTCTTTTAATAACATGTAAATACATGAAATCTCCCACAGTAACTTTCTTGTTATGATGGAATGTTAAGGAAATTAATTACAGCATTGCGTGTAACCATGTTCAATATTCTACCAGACAGTAAAGCACTCCATAACCATTTTGTGTTCAAACCTCCTTTTGACAGGCTGATGAATATTTCCCTCGACTTCTATAACCTTCACTTTGAATACTAAAATCTGTGGTTGCGCTGTAGTCTTGTGGTGGGTAAAAGCCCTTTTTCAACTCGATACTGCGGCGGCAGAATTACTGGCTCTTTTTCGTTAATACGAATCTGAATGGTAAAATGAATTTTTTGACTAGCTTATTTACAGGGAGATAATATTTTCTATTACTGGTTTGGATAAATGCTGACCTTTGGGATATTAGGACATAACAAAATGTACTTTATTTATTAAAAAGTGGTCAGCCTCATACGTTCAGAATTCAAATGAAGTAAACGATTTTTGATCTCCTGACCTTTCATCGATCTCTGTTTCAATATTTAGAGACTTTCGGATTCTGTTAATATTAGGTAATTTAAATAGCAAATCTTATCAGGTTATGATTTGGATAAGGTATAGATGGTTGAGAGGCGAATTGGGAGATTTCAGTCTGGAAACCAAGATTTCTACATCGCTCACGTTGCAATCGGGAACTCCTTGTCTTTAAGAACTTCATTTTTGTGAGCGTTCAGTAGGCGCTTGGCTTTCAATACAAAAAGGTGAAAATAGTAATATTTGTTGGTTTTCTAGAGCAAATATTTACTTTCATTGAGGTATTCTTTATGACACAATTAACAATAGTTCGATTTGATTTGGTTACAGAAGAAATCTTCTAGGTTAATATTTGTGAAAGGGATTAATATAATTAAGTTTTTGAATCGGAATGACTGCAGGATTTCTTTAATCTACCTTTTATATATATATATATATTTATATATATATATGGGGAAGGTCATTCCTCTCCAATCTTCAGAAATAGAGTTTACGTAATTGAATATTGCTCGAGTATTGCCATTTTTACTCCTTTCTGATTGTATGCTTTCTTGGGGTGAAAAGTAATTAGCAGGAAAAGTTAGAGATGTCATTTTTCGAGCAGCTTGACACGACGTCATTCTGTGTGATGCACCATATCTGGCTTATCTTTGTCAGAGAATATTTTGGATAAAATGATACTCTTAGTGGCTTGTAATTGCATGTTCCGTAATCCGCTATTAATTTAAGGGAACTTGTGATTTTTTTCTAAAACTTATTTGATGCTATTTTTAATATCCTAAATTCAGAAATGTTTTTATATTCTTTTTTTCATTATTTGAATAGTCAATGTAAATTTCTTCTGATAGTAGCAATGAGTTTCTGTTCAAATTTTTTTTTCTAAAATGTATTTCATTTCACATATATACTAAATAATTTTAATATTCAGCAATAGTTTAAATATTTTTTGGTCATTAACTTTCACAGGATTCATCGCGATGGAGACGAGCATTTGGCGAGGTGTGCCGATTGGATCAACAGATTGGAAATATGCAAAATCAGCGACGATCACATCCCATAGCGGTTCGGTTAACCTCCACCTCATCCACTCCCAATGCCTCAAAACCACCTCCCCCTCCTCCGTCCTCGCTACCTCTCACCACAGATCTTCCACCTAAACCTGCAACTGATCGGTAAGTTCCTCTACTTCTCCGATTTCCTCATTCATTTTTGGTTGTTAGAATGATCGATTATGCAAACCTTACAGTAATCGTAAGATTGAATTGAGTTCAATATAGGAAATAAGTATTATAAGAAGAAATTAAGCAGATAGATAACCAATGACATATCTTGCATAGGATTTCATATATAATTATGAACTAAATTGGGAATATTCTAGAACACACTGTGGAAGGTTGATAAACAATTAGCAAAAAGAAAATCAATACTTGCATACAGATGCAAATGATCTAATATGCTTAACTATAAGTTAAAATATCTGAAGAAAGCAAACTTAGCTTGACTGGATAATATCAAGCATCTCTTGACCTCTTAACCGGTTTTAAGTTTGTTCAACTATTATCCTACCTGTAAAATAGATAGGCTCCGCCCTTGAATACGACTAATCTATGACTCATGTCTATGGTATAGAATGATTCATATCCATATTCAGCTTGTGAGGAAGTGCTCTAGTTATCGTCCTTAAAAATCATATTGGCGATGCTTTTGTGTTTGTCTTTTAATCTACCTTGCAATTTATTCAAAGTTCTATTGCCTATCTCGTGTCTAAAACTGTGTAGAATGTAACAATGTCTACTTAGCGCATTAGAATCCACCTTTTATCAATATGACGTTAAAGTTAGCCCTCGGACGAAATAGAAGAGCATAATATTTCAGGGAATACCCTTTTCTAAAAGTGTAATCCTGTCGTATGAAACCCTAAGTATGCAGCAAAGTAATCATTACTTTTAAATTCGGTGAAGAAATGCATTTTACAATTCCCATATTAGGCGTAGTGAAGAAGCCCTCAATGAATTAGTATTAACCACTACGGTTAATATATTTATGTCGATAGATCCTGAATTTATCGTCAATGATTACACAGATTTCCAACTGCAAACCCTTCACAATCCGTTGAAATTTGTAGGTGGGGAAAAAATAAAACCTCAGAATAATTTTGCGGAAGTAAATTAAAAATAACATTTCAGAGTATAAATCATAACAAATGTTCAATTTTTTCATTGTTTATGAAAAGGGGAAAATAGGAGTGCAGAAAGGAAAAGTTATTAGGAGGTATATATAAAGATATTCACACGTTCCTCTACTCAAGATTGTGTCGGACACGCTATACATTTCAGAAATCAGTTTTTTTTCGAGTGCAAAAATGACGGAAGGTCATTAAAGAAGCACATGCTGAGACCGTTAAGAACTGTCATGCGAAACTCAAGGCCACAGTTTCCGTAATGGAGTTCAGAGTGGGTTTAAGAAACTGTGGACAAATGCTTAAGTATAGTTCAATTGAAACTGAAATCTACTGTTATACGTGTTCGTCTCATGATCCATTTGTCAAAGAGAAAATAAAAGTATGTCGACTATTTAATTTTTTTTTTCCTTCATGATATTAACATTTTGTGCTATGTTTTCTTCCTTTTATATTGAAATTAACGTATAATTATAAAATTTTTAAAAGTTTTTCTTCTCTTCTCTGCTAATGTTTTTGCGGATATTTTGAGATTATTATCATCAAGTATTATTTATTTGATTTTGTTTGAACAAGAGTTAAATTCAAGGTTCCCTCATTCCTCTCTCTAGGTCACTTATGTTGGTAGAAATTGCATCAATTGCATCAAATCCAGGCATTTTCACATTGAGGTGTGAGTAGCTTTTATTATTATATAAATACTGATGAGTCTGAGATAATTTCAATATATTTTCAGACTGAAAGTCACGCCGAAAATAAATTCACATTCGATATCTTCCCTTCGGTATATACCTGCATAGAAGATGGGTCATGAAGGCAGCAGTATAAATACCGTTTTAGAGAGAATGCCACCATTCTCTCATGGGTCATAAGTTGTTTCTGGATGCATATATAATAAGGGGATAATCCCCTCTCCCTCTACCTCACAATGCGTCTTATCAGTCCGCACCATCAGCCAGTTAGTCCGCGCACACATTATCGCCAGCCACGAGCGCGAACGACTCAGTGCATTCAAAGAGTGAATGCGGGCATCCACGCTTACATGCAAATGCAGAGATCTAATCTCTTTTCGCTCTGTGCTCATTTCTGTCCTCTCCCTCATTCACGCCTCCTGCTCATAAACACCCCCATAGTCACTCAAAGCGAGAGTAGGAGGGGGTAACCAACGTATATTATCTATCTGAGAGTGTGGAATGGATATCTAGCTTTCCTTTTCACAATCAGTCTACAGACTAGATTTTTACACGTAATGACAGCAAATAATTCTGACATAGGATCGAGTGGTCTATTCGAGATCTGCAAAAATTAGTCCACTGGCGGCGTAGTGGTCAACGAAGTCGCAAGATTAATACTTATCAGTCCACATCCAGTGATGTGGATGGTCAAACAGTTAGGCTAATTCTAGTCAAAAAGGGACTGACGAAATATGATTTCCTCATAAAGGTGGTTCCATGATATCCTCCTATCTGTACACTTGTACACTTCCTCGGTAGGTCTTATTAGTTTGACATAAGTATCGAGTACTTCTTCGTTGACCTCAGACAGTTAATTAATATATAGACGGAAGATAATGAAGTATTTAGCTCTCTTTGTTGATTTAGAAAGTGGATCTTATAGTTTTCCGATCAGTTGCTCTCTTAGCTCAATAACTATGACGAGATATTTAATGATGCTAGCTGTTTATGCTGTTCTATTACAGCGAAAAAATGCAGAGAATATTTCTCAAATAGATTTCTCCTTCCTGAATAACATCTATATTTCATAACTAGACTTTATATAACAGTGGTTGCTATCTTCTTCCAACTCCTTTAATGGTGTGTATTAATATGGTTTGTTTTTTCAGAGCACGATCAGTCATCCAACTCCTGTAGTATTTCGGACATTGGCGTTTGCCTCATTGGAGTATTTCATTCATGAATATTCGATTACAAGAATATTTGAACATAATATCCCTGTATTGAAATCTTAAATCGCACAATTTTACACTCTTCAGAAACTCATCTTTGCATAAAATTTACGGAGATGGTAAGATTTATCGGTTATCGAGCGAATTTGAGAGAAGAAAGAGTTCAGAATATATATTCATATAATAAGTCTCTTATGAAATATTAGAGGGGGAATAAGAAAATTCGGGGTTGTCTCCTGTTAGCTACTCATCTCAGAGGGAAGGATACGTATTGGTATTTTAAAATGATAAAACTTACATATCTCCTCAAAATATCTCTAAAAAATGAATTAACATCGTTCATTAAGTCTGAATTGGGAACAGTGTTTTGATACGTGTTAATTGAATAAACACCTTTTCCCTAACTTAATGAATCAAAAAATTTAGCCTTTGAAGTCATTGGTGGTCGCCTTATTTGTGAAATCTCTTCGATACAACATAAGACATTGTCTTCCTCTCCGATCCTGTTTAAATCCCTCTCAGTCAAGATTCTACTGGTTGGGGAATGGGAGTCGAATTTGTTGAATGCTTTATCCATTATAGTTTTTTAACAATATATAAAAAGTCTCTCACAAGTACCAGGAAGAGACGTCCAAGACTTTGATTTAAAGTATGTCTTATTATTCAATCGGTGAACAGAAATAAGTTGTGATTGGGAATGTAAACTATGATTACATTTCCGAAGATTTTCCAATGGTAACTTTTATTTCTTCAAACTTCCTGATGCACTATATAGATGACTGCACTATGTATTTTAAAAAGATACAATTCACTGTTTATACTGTGTAGTGCTTGTGTATTATTATAGTATATTCAATTCCATTGGCTTGGGAATGCAATATATTTACTATTCATAATTGCCCTATTTGGTGTCACAGACTAACAATGTTAAGGAGATGTAAGCTGTGAAATACTTACATATGTTGACATGATCTTTGCAGGTCGGGTCGTCACTCAAGTGCCGGAAATCACAAGCGCGATTTCACCCCAATCCCTTCACCTCGGCTTAACCGACCTGCCTCGGCACCAATCGATAATGAATTCCCTACTCCCACTTCAAATCCTCCCACAGCAATTCCGGATACACACCCACCACCCCCACCTAGACCCCCACTACCTTCACCGAGTCCTCTACTTCATCAAAAGGCCCGCTTTGCCTCGAGGAAAGAGATCACAGCCACCTACCTCACTCCATCTCACTGGCGAAACGAGCATTCTGATGAGTACAAACGTACAGCTAGTGAGAATCTTCAAGCTCAATTGGCTTCCCAACAACTATTACTTACACAGAATAATAGTAGTATCGAGGGTCTGCTCCCTGAAGCGAAGAGACTGTCGGTATCTGAGGTATCCGAGGAGGGTGGAAAGAACTGTGTTCTAGAGGCTGCGGTGCCTTACGTTGAAGATGAGGAGGAGTCGACTTCCACAAACAGTTCGACCGATAGCACTCCGAAACCGGCAAGAAAGGGTATTGCTTCTTCTCATTCTCAGGCTCCTTTGGTGGATGGTAGTGAAGACAGTGCAATTGGCGACACGGATTTCTCACCGATTGTGAGTCAAGAGTCGCCAAAACGCGTGGAAGGAAAGAAACCGATCCTGAGAAAGGATTATGAGGAAAAGAGGAAGGTAGAAAATGGAGAAGTGAAGGAAGGGAAAACGAGTCCAAGTTCCCCGAAAGCTGGTGTTAGATTCCATCCACTCGCACTGTTGCTGGATGCTGCTTTGGAGGGAGACTTGGCGTTGGTTAAGAAAGCGGCAGAAGAGGTCAGTTTTACCTTTTGTGTATTCTAAGAAAACGAATATGTTATATTTCAGAGTTTGAGAGTGGAACTTGTAAATTCTTGACGTTCTGGTTATAGTCTGTTTTAATTAAATAAATTCCAACCAAGTTACCGAGATTTTGAAGAGGTAAGCGAGTGTTTATTCAGGTATGCACTGCCAGATGCTTGTCAGATGTATTTGGATTATTAATTCATTGCCAAAATAAATACCATACATTTTATTTGAAGCTAAAAGGAACCGGTAATTTTAAAAGTAGATAATTCGTTAATGGTACTTTGTATGGTAGTGAATTGGTTAAACCATTCTATTTCCTCTCTGTTCAACTCCAAGTTGGTTAGTGCGGCACTTTAAACTCTTGATTGATTTTGCACATCAATCCATCGAAATATATTTGTATTGGTTTTCTACCGATTAAAACTACCTTTCCATATCTATCTTACTTCCTCCCCTTTTCGCCCCTCCTCTCCATACATACATTATTTTTTATATAATTACGCGCTTTTGGTATTCTTCAGTTCAATTAAATTCAATGAGAGTTTTAATTTTGTCGCTTTGTTCTATTCCTTATTAGACATTCAATTGCTAGTTGTTCAATTGTCAAATGACTGGGGGTAACATTTCAGTAAGTTCTAATATCCTATAATATTATTGGCCATTTCTTTTGTTAGCTAATAGGAAGTGTAAATTCTTTGCAAGGATCCTCATGATACCGTATCTGTTGTATTCCAGCAGTAGTTTTCATGGTCGTTATTCAATTTCTCTGCGTCGCCACGTCATTGCTCCCGAAAAAAGTATTGGTGTCAACCAGGCATCATCTTACACTATCTCAGTTCTTGTATGAGAGATATTTAAGATATGTTACTTTTATGGTGCAGCAGAAAAAGTGTATCGAAACATATTTTTTAACCTCAATACTACTTATATAAGTAATCGTTAGATTAACAATTTTGGTATAATTTATCATTTAGTTTATCCCGATGAAAGTTATCTCATTATTTTTAAAGTCAGAAGCCTGATTCGAATCCATAATTTCCCAATGAGGTTCCATTCTAGACGTAATTATTATACCGATTTAGTTCTTCTCCCTAGTTTCAGCTTAGCTGTTATTTCTCGAGACATTTGATAGAAAATTTAATGAACGTTTGCTTTCTTGATTACCCACATGTTGATGTCAGGAATTGGATCGGAAAGTATGAATGAATACTGAAAAGATTTTTATGTCTCCTACAAGCAAATATCAAAATAAGGCTGTTTTCTGATATACTCTCTAAAATAAAAGTGCCTCAAAAGAGTAGGAGATGGACACATAGAACTCTAAATGAAATCGATATTCTTTCCTAATGTTCATCAAGTTTTCATATTGTAATTATCTATATGGGTATATACATTATTTGCTTGATGAACCGATAACTATTAATCATATGATGAGTCATTTTTTCATATGCGTTGCCCAGTGGATATTTTTTTCAATATTTTTCCCCTTTCATTCAGGTTTCAGACGTATCGGAAGCCAATGATGAGGGCATTACAGCTCTCCACAATGCTGTCTGTGCTGGTCGAACCGAAGTGGTTGAATTTTTGGTTTGTGAAGCGGGTGCTGACGTGAATGCAGGAGATACGGACGGTTGGACACCCCTACATTGTGCCGCCTCATGCGCTAATCTGGCACTGGCTCGGCTCTTGGTTGAACATGGTGCTGCATTGCATGCTCGAACCCTGTCTGATCATGAAACTGCTCTTGAAAAGTGCGATCAGGCTGATGCTGATGCGGAATGCGAGAAGTATTTAACTAGTGAGCTGATCGATGCGCTATATTTGTGGTCAACCAATAAGATGCATTCACCAGCTAATCAGTGATTACTAATGTAGATTCAGTTTAGCCAATGAGCTTCGTACATTGTAGATATCAACTGGGCGATTCTTCTACTGGGAGACTAACGTATCCATAATACTAAAAGTGGATGATCTATGTGGGATTTCAATTAAAAAGGACTAAAACCATGAATAAGTTGAAAATCGAATTAGTTTCGAGAAATTCAATTTGTTTAGGTGCATTTTTCTCTAGTTACCCTGGATAAAACATTAGTTAATATTTTTAAGGGTGGCACTTTAGCCATCCAGGAGCCTAACGGATCTTGCGGCAACCTCTTAATTTGTTTGTTGATAGCCGACAATACTACCCTCCATCCAAGTCGAGCATTGGGAAACGTCTTCCTGGATGGCTTTGGGAATCATTTAGGAATTTCTGTAGTTGAAGTTTAACTAGTAATCTTTGGACCGGAATAAATTCTGGATACCTTCTTATCTAGGACAAGGAAACATATTTATATGAGATATTTCACTGTTTCCTCAAGAGGCCAGTTTAACTATATTTGAAAATTACGGGAACTCTGCATCTAGCAATTCCATAAATTGCAAGAAGAGTTGAATCGTCTTCAATTCCGACATCTGTGTCAATACTAATGAATCGTCAAGATTAAGTATATTCATTTCAGCCGGAAGCCGATGAATTAACTAAAATAATACCCAAAAGGGACAGGAAGTTAGACATGTTCTACTCCTGCTAAGTTGTAAGAAATCTCCGGCCTTTGTAGGTCAAATTATTCTTTCTAACCAAACTGTAGTGGAATAGAAGACGTCTGCTTTGCACTGATCTCTCAAATTAGTTTAACGGAAGCGAGTTAGTTTCGAAATTCCCTATTAAACTCCTAAGAATTTGCTTGCATAATGTTAAAATCTTCGTTTTACGCCATCAGAGCTCAAAATTTCAGGAAAATGAGAAGTGGAAATGTGAGTGGTTTTTAGTGAC
This sequence comes from Hymenolepis diminuta, assembly GCA_900708905.1. Taxonomy (NCBI): domain Eukaryota; kingdom Metazoa; phylum Platyhelminthes; class Cestoda; order Cyclophyllidea; family Hymenolepididae; genus Hymenolepis; species Hymenolepis diminuta. The sequence goes on from CAADRB010000007.1 coordinate 1,996,850, forward strand.
AGTAATTGAGAATAATTACGATCACAGGATTTCAGTTTAAAGTTTACAGTTTTATGCCCGAGAATGATACCGAATCTATTCTGCCACTTTAGCCGAACAAGATCTCCTGGGTAGTGAAGACAACGGTCGTGTCTACGCTCTCTTCCCTCGTGGTCTCGAATTCGCTGGTCCAGGTTCCCCAGACGCTCATATTGAACCTGACGAACTCCCTATTTATCCCAACGAAGAACTCCGCATTATCCATCGCTCCCCGAACGGCGAACCTGATTGGATGCTTGCAGAAAAGGTCAACACCTCTAATGATGGATCAGTTCCCCAACAAGGTCTAGTACCACGTGCCTTCATTTCCCGCTTCAAAATTGTTCGAGTACCTCCAGCTAGTCGGCCTATGCCGTTACCTCCACCCGACTCTGTTGCTGGGAGATTTGGACGGGTCTTCCAGTCCCCTAGCCCGATCGAAGAAGAAACGGAAGATTCGGAAGGAGTTTCCTCCGAGGATATGGATACTGATTTAATGATGAGGGATGGTGAGAGCCCTCAGATGGTTGAACGAGATGACGAGGAGGAGGAAGATAAACAAAAAATGGTGATGACGATGGAGGAGAACAGTCAAGATGGAGAAAATGGAGACGAAGTGAGTTGAGCCCTGATTTGAATTTACCGCATCCACACACGTTTAAATAACAATCCACTTATTGGGCTCGAACCAGGGAATTGCGTATCCGGACATTTATAATCGGTTAGAAGATAGATGTTGGTCTCTTAAATTATTTTTGTATTCCAATATTTTTTGCAGGAAAATTGCTTTCGTTTCAATTCGAAACCTCTTGGAACCATGTAAGCCGTCTGAACGGGTTTTGGAAATAGCATTAGATACCGGATGTCTGTCTTCTGAAGAAAATATTCGCTCGTTTTGTATTATGGAATTTTTTCTGCGTTTTTTGCATGTCACTAGTGTTCTGCTTTGAAATTTGTGAGATGAATAGTTTATGCATGTTTATGTTGCTTGTGTTTAAAACATATGGACTATTTCTTGGGGTGAGAAACCGCTTTTGAGGAAAATGTCCCAGTTCATTTTTGATGGCTTTAACAACGCTCGATTTGAGCAGAGGACAGGTGTCATGGAGCCACTATTATGAGAAGCTCGCATTTCACCACCCCTTTCATTGATCGGTATTTAAGGTAGCGATTAGCTATCAGTATCACTGAATCATATATATCGAAGACATTGAATACTAGGCCACCGGCACACTATTGAAAGGAAGTGTTTTCTAACACTCCTGTTAGGCAGATGAATAGCATTGGAGTCCCTCTACAAAGGTACTTCCATTTTACCACAAGTTTTAATCAGCATGATTACCTAATTCATGATCTCGAACTTTGCAGAATGGTACGTCGCTATTTGTGTTCAAATTCTACGCATCCCGGCATTAGTAGTTCACTATTGATATATGAACTGCAATTAACTCTTTTTGTACTTATTGATAATAAAACTTTTCTAAGGACCGTCTTCGAGTCGCTCTTGATTTGATTTTCGTTTCCTGAGTTTCATCACTTTACTTCATCAAATATCGGGAAATGGCACTTGAATGCCATCGTTTCGGAAGACCTTTTATTGCGCTCACACTTTTAGCTGAACTGACAAGAATTTTATTCTATATAAACTATCAGGAAGTCTATTTTGGCCTAGTTTTTATTATTTAACTTTATATAATACCACTTTAGCTATCGTGGCGGAGAGTAAAAAAGCGATTGTCCTTTTTGGTGAGAGCTAGAAAGCCTCACTTCAAAGCCACCTCTCCATTAAATTAGATTTTTTAATCGGAAAGTTGATTTTTCAAAATGAAGTGAGAGTTTTCAATCCCAACTATCGGAAAAGGAGATCCACTTTTAAGAATATCCTCAACTGAGAATTAATCCTAGTGCCTCTAAATAAATTATTTTTCGACATTTATAGTGGAAATTTAAGTGCCTTTTCCTCTATTGTTCAATGTTAACCAGCGTGATTCATCATTGTATGCACAAAATTTCGACGACAGATTTCGAACCCTTATCACTTGACATAGTAGCATATTACTATCACTGGGGAACCTTGGAATCAAGTCTTGATTTTGAACTTTGGAACATTAGAGCATGACACAGATAAAATTTAAAGGTGGACAACTAGACGAAATCCGAATTTAAATTAAGAAAGGTTACCTAAGACGGTATCCTGTTTACCTGACGCCAGAATTCCACTCAATTCCACCCCTTCCTCACTACTTATTTGACTTTTACGCTGCCCCTTTTGTGTCGATACTTTCCCTTAATTAAACATTTCAATATTTTACTTTGCTATAGGTAATAATATTACAAAGTCATAGTTAAGATGAAAAGGATAAACTTGTCGGTAACAGTGATATATTTATTTTGAGATAAGCAAGGATGTGTTAGTCATTTGTTGATTTGAATTCTGTCCTTTTGTTTATCTACTTAAAAATTGTATTTTTTTTGTCACTGGGATTATTTTTTTCTCAATTTGAAATGGATTCTGAACTCATTTTATTAAATATGTTGTTCACATTTCAGAATGCTACATCTGTTATTTGTTAGATTCCATGATCCGTCATATTACGTTCCGTCTCCAGACATCAAATTATTCATTTGAAAATAAATACCGATTTTTAATATTTTTTTTTAACCTTTTGAATTACTTAAACCAAAAATAAATTCGTTTCTTGCGGAGAGATGACAGTTATTTCTCAAATTAGTTATCTCACGGTTATACACAGTTAGTTTTCAACGAGATTTTCCCCTCCAAACCAAACATTTTGTTCAGTCCATTTGTGTGGGAAGAAAAATGGTTCAGGTTTTATAAATTTAGAGAAAAAAATGGGTTAAATTTTGAAAACGAAAATATTTCACGCATTCTTGATTTTGAATCTCTCGTATGACTATTACCGACCAAAAGTTAATGACGATATCTCCCATTTTTTGATAATTTTTCAACACTCATCTTGAGCAAGGGGATGATATTGTGGTGTCACCCTGGTGAGAAACTCGAATTTTGCCAGCCCCTTTATTAGTCAAATGCTACATATGTAGTCGGTCATTCCACTCACTGGTTGTGCATCGATGAGCGTTGAACCTGGGATCTCTGAAATCGCTGCGCCACTGACCCACGTAGACTGATTAATAAATTTAGAAATCGTATAATTCAGAAAAAGCAGTATTATTGAATCACCGTTGTCTAACAAGTGGAAGACATATCGATTTTAATACTAACCTTATTCGTGTGTTTCTAAGCTATTAATTTAACATCAGGATGTGTATTTCGGTAACTTGGCGGTCGCGTGTACGACTGGATCATAAAATGGCATTGGCTCGGGAAAAAGCGGTCTGTTTATGTGATCGACCTGGTCTTGGTATAACGCGAATATGTGTAGTCGTTTAAATCTTCTTTTTAGGGAGAGAAATTGTCGAAATAATCCTACTTAACTTGCTCAATCTTAAGAGTAAAACAGGAGATTAAGCGTGGATAAAAAATACTAAAGGCAACTCGTTGTAGCTCAATAAGCGAAAGGGGGATGCAGAGGTTTTTATTCGCACTTGGTGATCCATCCCAATAAGTCGACATTAACTTCTTTAATCAACGTACTCCCCTCACTATCTGGATTTTATTAATTTCGGATTCATTGGCGGATATCAGCCTTTGTTGGTTATCTTTTAGCATTTTGTCGGAAGCAGGCACAATCTCTTTCTTCATTAACCCAACTCATACGCACACACACACGCTCTCTCGTCTTCTTACTTTGAGACTGGTAATTTAGCGATTCTGAAATGAGGTCATTAGATTAATTCTGTGGAGACCCCGATTTGCTGTTTGCTACCCGTGTGTGATAAGTTTTAATTATGAGACTGAATTATATCTGTATAACATAATTCAATGTTATACATTGAATATCACTTTATGTTACAATGGTTAGCAGTGTTTTTCTTCATTGAAATTGAAAGGTGAAGGTTAATGGAAAATTATTTTGGAATTTTCTGGGGGAACAAATGTACTGAATTCTAATCTTGCCTAGATTAAATTTTAATTAAAATTAATAATTGAATATGTATATATTTCTCTTCTATTGCAATATCGCAAAACACTTGAGTCTTTTCTTGAAAGAAACACTTTTAAAATGGGAATTCGAATTGCAGTAGTTGTTTTTAAGAAAAATTTGTACGATAGGATTTTGATATGCTTTCCCATTGTCCAAATCAATTTTAAAATTCATTTACGTTTGAAATGAACCTTGAAGTAACTATTGTATTTTCTTAATTTTTCTATCTTACCCATCTTCCTTTTTCTAATTGGCTAACATGATTTTATCTACCAGGATTTCTTAACTTATAAATTTTCATCCTCCTTTTTTTAAATCGCGTATTTTTATAATTTTAGATGGCTCTGAACGGATCGACCGATACTTCCTCCCATGATCAAATTGTTCGAACAGCAATGTGAAGATGCTGACTCAAATTGACAGAATCAAAATGAATTAATAAAATTCAAACCGCACAGCAATCCATCACCTTCCCTATAATTCAATCTCTATCTCTATTTTTGTAAACTTTTGATTTGCTTTTGTCTGTGCCCTCGACTGTGAAAAAACTCATATTTGATTGGTTCCCAATCCCCTTCGCCTTTCACATTTCATTGGTCAACATCACACCTCGACCAACCAATGGACACCTAGTTGTGCACAGTTATATTGTTTCGCTGATGAATGTGTGAATAGTATGTAAATATTTACAATGAGGAAAGACAATTACTTTCTCCTCTTACGGATGCAATGACGGATGTTTTTACGATAATTGAATCCCCCCTCTCTCCTCCCTTTCTCTCTCTATATGTAACTCTCTCCTCTTTTTGCAATGAATTAAAGAAACATTAATATGCCACTGCGATTTTGTCCAGTTGTTTTGGGAACAAGCATATTTTGCGTAATACTAGGTGGTCGGTCAAGTAATTGGGAGGCCAGTTTTAAGCGGTCAAGGTAAACTTAAAAATAATTGACAAATGAGTTGTACTGTCTAACAATAGAGTAATGGTACCATGGTTGGCAATGCTATAAAGGGTGATTGATACGAGAACCCCATTAAAAATCAGCTTTTTTGTTAAAAAGAATATGGAAAAAATCTACATAACTTGGGGTTTTATAAGAAAATTTAATTGTAAGTAGGCATTCGCATTCATAAACCTAAATCCCTAGGGGCTCTACAGGGTGCTTGAGGTATCTGAGGGCACCTATTTTCTCGTAATTTAAACTAACCTAATAATAATTTACGTATTTTTTATATCAGAAGATCTCATGGCAGATACTTCTATATGTGATGGAATGAAAAGACAGGCTGTAATAGCGTCTATAAAAGCGAAATACAACAATTTAGAAGTTGCAAGATTTCCAAAAGCCGCCAGATCTTTCGTCTGCAAAGTTAGAAAGGAGCTGAAGGAAAAAATGAAGAGGAATTGGCCTCGAGGAAGAGAAAACAGCATTGTCAACACTCTGCTTACTCATTCAGAACACTCGGGTTTGTGAGAAGAGTACATGCCATAATGGACGAAAATCGTGGGAAGTCAATGCGAGACATCTTGCCAAACATCTCCAAGCTTTTGAAAGATAAATAATATATAAGAAATGTTGTTCGTCAAGACCTCGGATACAATTCTCATACATTTAATGCGTACAAAATGACTCTTAAACAAGTTAAAGCACCCAGAAGAACAGGGGTGCCTTTGGTTTTCCTCCGATGAAAACAACTTCCACCAGGATCAAAAAATCAGTCTAAAAATGATTGGTGGCTAAGTACGAATAGGCTCTACTAAAGGTCTGACTATTATTTATGTGTTTGAATTTTCCAGCGGGAGTAGCGGTTTTCAGTGTTGTTAGTAGTGAAGGGCATATCATGATTCCTCAATTTCTTCCACAGGACCTTAGAGTCAGTGTAGATGCAGATGCCTACGTCGAGACTCTTCAAACCATAGTTGTTAAACCGCCTTGGATGGACAGCGTAGTCAATATAAGATTCGGCTCCACCCCATAAAGCTCTCAAAACCCAGGATTGGATGGGGGAGGGGGGTATGTCTTACCAAACTCATGGTCTCCTGACTGTTCACTAGACTTTAATCCTTTAAATTATTACCTGTGAGGTGGAGCGTGATTGAAAAGAAAGTTAATACGCATTCCCATACCACCAAATCCTCCTCTCTGGTGGAAGCAGTGGCCCTAAGAACGGTGGACATCAATAAAGACCACCTAATGAAAGCTTGCGTTCGATTTCGGGCTCGAATTGAGTGCGCAATAGAAGCCGAAGAAAGATATATAGAGTAAAATCTAGGATAATACTATACCTATTTGTTTAGTTACAAGAGATTGTAATTTTCAGCCATTAATTGTTTCATTTTCTGCTTTTCAAGAGTGTGTAAGGTGTCCTCATATGCCTTACACATCCTGTAAATATATATATTGCTTGCTTGCTATTTCAGGGTCATAATTAAAGTTCCCTCTTTGTCTTACCAATTTGCGTGTCCTTTTTCCCTCTCAAATCTATTGAGAAAACTGAGATATTGTGTTTTCAGATCGTTAGACAACCGGTTTTTATGATATTAATCTCTTCAAGACTTGTTGACTTAATGAACTGGCAAATAGGATTGATCTCGGTAAATGGTGAGGTAGAATCATTAGATATTGTGACAGAATATGTAGCTTTTCATCTTCGAAACTATCAACAGATTACTTTTTCATTGAGAACATTTAATACATTCAAATAAGATCATGAAGGAAAAATTGGAAGCTTCGTTTGTAATTTTAGTTAGGTATTAATTAATAAGGTCTCACGATGAATTTTCAGCGGATACAAATTTAGATTAAAAGTCAAGGCTGTTGAATTAAATGTTTTAATTTTAACATTTATTGCACTAATGCACGCACTTTGAGAGGATTAATCTTTTGAAAATGCTAGAAGCATTCTTTCATTGAGAGTTGTAAAAAAATTAAAATAAAATAGTAATTTTCACTTTGTTCAAACAAAAAAATTAATCCCAATAATTTTTCCTCTGATTTAGAAGATACAGAGCATTAATCTGTGAATGCCAAAGACGCCAAACTAAAATTTGTTTGAACTTAGATAAGCAACCGGAAAAAACAACCCAATCAAATACTAAAAAGAGAAGTCCTTATTTTGCACCGAATGAAAATATCTTTCAAATGGTCCCTACCCATTCCAAATTAACAAGCGTCAAATGTGAATTCTGCCTGATGAATTTTTGGGGAAGTTCTAGGAGAACTTGACTGTTTTAATCTACTAACTAGGCCTGATTTCCATTCAAGACGACCAAAGTATGCGATAAAAACTGAAACCATGTCAACTTCAAATCGTGTGAAATTTTTGAAGGCGGAGTAGTGTTTCGTCAACAGTGGTTTTGTATATTCAGTATTAATTTAAAATTAGTATAAATATTTAATAAAGAAGCAAATTATGTTAAGTATCATATATATTTGAGTCAGCACTACTCAGTGTAAATCGACTTTCTCTAAGGTTGACTTTCTCTCTAACTTGAGAAACTATATAAAGTTTAATTTTAATAAATTTATAACAAATTTGTTTTTAAAAGCGTTCAAATCAAACTTTTTTGATCATTCAAAGATAAGGAGATAGTTTTCCACGCTAAATGAAAATAAGACCCAAACAAGTAGCGCGCTCGAAGAAGTGAAACTGGAACAAACAAGCCCACTTTCATCTGGTATTCAAATTGTGTGAAACTCGGTCTCATAACGAGGTGAACTTGCGAAATAAAGAAAGCTTTTGCTGGATCTATAAACAAGAAATCTATTTTTCCGCCAATTTACGCTCTCAGAAAAAACAAATCTGCGCGCCTAATTCGCTTATCAGACAAATTCAATTACCACCACTCAATTGAGAGAAAAGTGCCAAATAAGCAGGAAAGAGCGATGCAAACTCTGGAAAACAATATAAATGAAAACTTTATTATTGTTTTATCTCAGTAACTTATTTCGTTATTGCAATATCTGAAATATATATGTTTCATCGTTTCTGAACTTTAGATTAAAAGGCATCCCTTCTAGAAAAAAGGAATAAGACATCTGTCACGATATCCGATTTCCGTATTTTAGTCACTGTATGATTTATATTTCAATTCCTTATGGGTGGAAAGAAATCATCCTTCCTATATTTTTCAGGTAAAAATGGGGATTCTTTCTCCAAACAGGCGAAGGTTTCAACATTTTATTGAAAGCTTTACCTTCGGAAGGGAAAATTTACAAAAATAATTTTTTTGGTGGGACTGTCTTACTTTGGCCGACAAAAATGCATTAGAATTTTAAGCATCCCATCAGAATGGGTCCTAATTACCCTAATCATGTGATATCAGCACTTCAAGAAACGGACTTGGGAGGTTGTTTTTGTTTTAATCCCCTATATTTATTACCTTAGAACTCAAAATAAAATGAAATATTGAAATATGCTTTCATAGGGTAGAATAATACCTTTCTTGAAAGTTAACTCAAGCTATGGTTGAGTAATTCCGCGTACTTTCTCATTTCCATTTGCTTAGAGATACAAAGTCGAAATATGCTCTCGTAATTTATTTTTTTGTATCTTTTTTGTAATAACTTTAGGCTGGTTCTATTTGACCTTAATGCCATTTTTAAGAGGTGATTAAATCAAAATTGTCCTTTAAAAATGTTCGATCCTCTTCCATCATTAAAACAATTCCCTTCTACAGCATTATATTATTTCAGTCATTTAAAACAAATATTGTTCTTGTCTGCGTGTTTGTCCCACTTTTTTTTCCTATTTTAACGTGTTTACAACTCTATTACCTATTTAACACGTCCCTGAAATGGTCAAAGTATGTTTTTAGACCAACGCTAGTACTGATTTAATGATGCACTATTTGCCATCTAGAAGTTTGTAACTTGGCAACGTTAACGTGGCTGTACTTTAATTTATTTTACCCTGCAAATTTTAATACACAAATTAGATGCAATTAGTAGCTTTCTCGAATTGTGTAAAGAGTAATAAAAATGTCAAACAATCAGTTAACGTGTACCGACTGGACTAGACCGATCAGTATTTGCTTAAATAGTTAAATGAAATCCTCAGATGGAAGAGTAATTAATTAATAACTAAAAGGTGTTCAAAATCCGAGGAATAATTTTCTGAAGTCAGACTAGAATAACTAATTTTCTATTTTTCCGTTAATCAGAAATATAACCATTGCGATCTTCATAATGACTGAAAGATAACTGTCGTGTATTGGTTAGTCATCCACCTAAGATCTTAGTAAATGTAAATGTCAATAAATTATCTCGGAGACGTAGCATTTCCTGCTGGATCTGAGTCAGTCACAGTGTTATGATACTTTTATTGACGACCTTGAGTTATCTCCTTAATGGTCTTGTTACACAATCACACATATAGCTCGTCCATTTTTTATCGAAGTTAGTTCATTTTTGACAAAATAAACGGTTTTACCGGAAGCGTTGTATGTGGATGTCCCTTCTACAACTGTCATTCTGTAAATGCCACTCCACATCTGTTACACCATTAACCCGAACGTGATTATAATATGTTGACTGCTTTTACCTGCATTTGAGAGCTAAATGCTCACTTTTTAAGCCTTATTCTTATTTTTAATTCATTTTTAAACTTTACTCATTTTTAAAATAACAAATAATGCATCTAACTTATGTGAATTGTAATATAGCTCAAGAATTGTCATTGGACAGAAAATTCATTTCGCAATTCAATTTACTCGTAGTTATTAAAGAGAAGATGAATTATTTGAATATCATAGATATGAAAAAACCTCGAAAAAATTATGAAACTCGGACGCCGTCAAATTAATATAGTATGAATCAGCGACCTCTGTAGTAGCAAAGTCAGCAAAATGCGGATCAAACTAAGTTAATCAAAATTATATGAATAGGTTATTTTGCACAATCACTCTTCGAAAGTTGAACTATTTGAATGTCAAAGGTCTGACTTTAGGTAGCCATTAATTTGCTTCTTTTCAGAAAATTCCTTTATTCGGAATAACCGACCCTTTATTTATAAATCTTGCATACTACGCATAACTTTGAAGTACTATTTTTCTGAAGAGAGAAAGTTCGTAAGGCTTTGAATTTTTACACTTTTCTTATTGGGCTTAGATCGAGGAACACATGCTGACAACCTTTAAAAGTGAATATACACCTCCCCAAAAGTCACAAGAATCCGAACTGGGAATGAAATTTTAATAGATGGTTATTTAATCATTCTTTTATTCTATTAAATCCAAAACATTCGATTTAAATCTTCGGCATTCATTATCTTCTCGGAACACCTTTCTTTCTGCGAACATTAGTATAAATTGGCAGCCATACAGTTCACCTTTTTTGCACAAAATTCCGTGAGATAGGATTACACAGTTTAAGAGTTGGGAATTGGCTCTGTTGGGCATTCCAGCAATAATATCAGATAAACCTGTCCAGGGCCCTTTGCATGGTTTTACATGGTAATAACTTTGTGCTTTCATTTCTAATCCTTAAGAGTAACTTGTGAATCAGAAATAACAAAGAGGCCAATTTTTAAGAGCAGCCTGAATGCGAGATTAAAGCATAACTGTCGGATTTTTCAGTAGAAAAATTATATTTTTTATTTACTGTCCATCCCATTAAACATCTCTGAAATCAAGTAAGAGCGACAGAATGCACACCTTTGAAGGAAAACTTTATTCGGCTTACACAAATAATTTCTAAAAATCTCTTTGACGGAAAGTGAAAACAAAATCCATTCTCAATGCATTTGAGTGAATATAACTACACGGAGCACTTTCCTTCCCCTACGTGACAATCTGAAGTTACTACAGTGCTGGTATTGTTAGAAATGTCTTGTATTCAAAATAACAGCCAGTGTTTACTGACACTATTTTAGACAAGACAGTTTTAATACTTGTCGAATGGCCTGTAATCTTGTTTGTAAAAACGCAGCAAATAAAACATGATTTATATGTGAGATATAAGCTAAATTTCCAGAGTTGCAACCTCTAGAGTTCAAAACCTCTTATAGTTAGAATCAAGTGGCTAATTTTTACTAACTGAAGACACGGATGTATTAATATGACTTTACCAATTTTGTATACTGAATAATATACTTGTGACGTCGAATACGGCACTTATGCTGCACCCGTTTGTAGTTTGTGAACTCTGCTAACTCCTATTGTATCGTTAATACCTTGACTATTAGGAGAAAAGCGCATACAAAATGCAAATGTCAACTTATATTTCTATAACTTTGAAGGTGAAAGTGACAGCACCACACAATCTTTAGAACTTGGTTGATTAATTCTAATGTATTTTTGAAATCGGGGGTATTAAAGTACAAATAAAATAAACCTTCGCTTTTTAAAACTGATTTCTAGTAAAATGTTCTTCCAAGCAACCTTAAAATTTAGCTCCAATTGATTGGAGTGCTCTCGAAATATCTTGAGACATTAAGGCAACAAGCACTACAAGAACAACAGGAAAGCTTAAGTTTCAAAAACGAATTTTCAATATGTTAATTTCCCTCCCCTCAGTAAGTATTATTGAAAACATGGACTAAATCCCAGCTAAATACTTGTTCAGAATGCAGGACTGATATTGTCTTTACGAATGAATACTTGGGGCTACTTAGCATTACGCAAATCAAGGAATTTTATACCAGTCAGGAATACAACCTAATGGGATAAATCACGAATAAGGGTAATGTAAGGTTGAATTGGGGTAACGCATGAAGAATGAAAACGGGCATGTCAGACAGAAGCAACTTAATTAAGGATCGAAGTTATGACACCTAATAGTTCAATATAATCAAATAACGTGAACTCTCACCCAGGAACCCAGGTTTCAAACTGTCATTTTGAACATTATGACCATTTTTCTCCCCTTTGTGTTTAGATCATTTTCCAAGAATGAAAAACAATGTATAATTTCCTTTGTCACGGATAACTCTCCCTAGGAAAATTATTTTTATTTCAGAAAATTCTCCATAGACTTTACTACACTTTTTAAAAGAACAAACAAAATCTTTTTTTGAATTCCATTTCATTCTATGTTACTTTAGGTAAACCAGTCAACGAAAGCATTAAAGCAACATTCACCAGACAGGAGTAATATATTCCATACAAATAGTCCTACTTACATAAATTAAGTAGCAAATATATTTTATCAGAGAAAGGAAAGGGATATACAATCCACTCACAAGCTATACTTCAGACCAAAAACATACTCACAAATTTAAATAGAGTGAGGTGACAAAAATGATTGCATTTTTGTATACACATATGGCAAAGAAAGGAGGGGGAGGGACGGGCAGGCAAGTAAGTACTAGAGAGACAGACAGAAAACCAAGATTGTTCCATACATAGATGTGTCCTAATACACAATGATTCATTTAGATTACACTAGTTACTCATCTCCCAAATCCATCGTTTCTTCGTCTTCTTCAAGGCTCAGTTCTTCCTCCACATCTTCCAATGCATCCTCCACACTGTCTCGTCCACCAGAAGGTTGGCCAGACCATGATGTTCGGAAGAGGGAGTTTGGACCACCGGCCTGCTCTTCTATGGTCAAATCCACACCGGCAAGGGAATTATTAGGCGTAGTAGCAGTTGAAGTAGTACCTAAACAAAAAATGCGAATAAATAAGGGTTTAGATAGAATAGTTTTTCTAAGCCAAATCTTTATTTCAATAGATTTCACTACTAATCGTTTTTCAGCACTCGATTTGGATAAAGAATTCGCTTCTTGGAGCCTCTAACGAGAAACTGACATTCTGCCAACCCTCCCGTCGATAAATACGACTGAGCACACTGTTTACTGAATGTGTACCGATAAGCGTCGAATTCTTGACCATCATGCAGACCGCTACTGCATGTTATTACAGTGAGTGTGCAAAGTCAGAGGTCATGAGATCGATGCCCACTGGCATTCATCCAGTGATGCAGGTGGATAAACGCTCTGGTTAATTCTGTTCAACAAGTGGTAGAATGCGAGTTTCTTATAAGAGCGACTCCATTACTCAAATCAAATGGGCTTGGGATGTTGTTATTAGACTAGATGAATTGCTAAATAGCCTCAAAATACTGTAATATTCCCTGCAATGAGGTGGATCGGACTTACACTTCTCTGAATAGAACTTGCGAAGAGTTGAAGTCAAGACGAAGAGTAGAGACTAGCAGCAGTTGAGCAAGCGTAAATTTCTATTCTAGCAATACTTACAGTCAATAGAGTAAAAGCGCCAGGTGTGGTACAAGCAAATGATAAGGAACCCAATGGGTAGTTGGAGAATCAATAAACGAAGATAAGAGAGTTACACATCAGGTTAAACATGATGGAATTAATATAGTTAAATAGGATTAAATTAGAAATTTGGCTAGATTTAAAATAATGGAAATGGGGCACTAATGCTATGTGTCGCACATATAATCTAAAAAGCTGTTATACACCTTTTTCACTAAGTTCTACCGTTAGGTGTAGGGTGCAATATATTAAAGGGCATAGAAATTATCTCTGAGGAACTATCCATCACAAAAAAATAAGAGAAAACTGTCCTTCTATACAAGTCTACATTAGAGAAGATGGCTTATTCTTTCTATTGCGACCAAGACAGGAGAAGGTAAAAACTAAGATTGGCTTGTAAGACATTCAGATATTCAATATAGAAACGTTCGCATTATAAAATCTAACCAAATGCACACCGAAAAATGGAAAATCTGTGTCTGTGCACACAAATATGGGATCAGAAACGTAAATAATCACTACACTTATGCCCACTAGCGACACAGTAATCGACCTGTACGTTGACCAATTAAGGGTTTACGGGATCTATGCCCATTGGTGCAAAACTAGCGATGTCTCATGGCCAGCCACACTGATTGATTGCATTTAAAAGATGATACGGAAAGGTACTTTTCCTTTATTGTTACTTCAGAATGCCTTCCTTCCATACCACCCCCATGTTGTCAGTACTTTCTTTAGTGGGTTTGGGATTTCGCCATACACATCAACTCGAAACGTTGTTTATTTTGATAGAACATTAATAGAATCGTTGAAGAAAATAACCAAAGGCGTAAAATTCGGCGCTTCAACGTCAACTTAACTCACTTAAAGAGAATCCACATCTTACAGATACTCAGCGTCGTTGACCTTTTAGGAGTGAATATGGGATAGAAAGGCATTAAGTCCCAAAACCTTTAAAGGGGAGTATAGGTAGGGGAGCAACAATCTGGAGCACCTCTGGAGCTAATTCTCCCAACCCTCATTTTGACCAGTTTGGATCAGCACAGTTTGTCATACTGTATGAGTCAATGAGCATCGAACCTGTGACATGACATTGTATTGACAATTAAACACAAAAAGCTGTGGTTTAATGATCACTAAAAAAACCAATCATTAGTGATTAAGTAGCAGACTCACCTGTCCGAAGATTTCTAACAAAGGGAAGCAAATAGAGATATTGAATGATAAAACCACATTTAGACTTCTCGTAAACTAGCTTAGACTATGAAATAGTTCTAACCCCCCGGAGTCCTAACTTACAAAGTATTCGTAAGCGTTCAACTAAATGCCCTCCTAACATCACATAGCGTTTGTTCATTAAAATCTGCAACATAATAATAATATTAATAAATTTACCAGAAAGAAACAATCTGTGAGTGCCACCACGTCCAAAAGCGGCAGTTGCTATTGCTCTTCCACGTGTAGACCTTCGTGCTCGAGTAGCTGTACTTCCACCACCACCTCCTCTTCGACTTGTAGTTCTTGCAGAAGTGGGGGGAGGCGTCGCTTGTGAAGCCACATCGGCTGGAGAAGCGTAGGGCGGGGGAGGGGGATGATCGACCAGAGTTGTCGCCGCAGCACAGACGAAGGGAGCAAGGGGTGCAGCACGCTGACCACCACCAACACGCGGACCACCTGGACCCCCTAGACCTGAAGGTCCACTAGCCATTATGTCACGCAGACTGGAATTCACACCCTTGGGATCGAGTTCCATGGCCCAGGAGAAATAAATCATGGATTGAGGGTGGTTTCCAATCTTCTGGTAGGCATTGCCGAGCATAAAGTAGATCATGGCCTCGTGGGGAGTGATGACCATCAAACGCTCGAGTTCATCGATCGACTCCTAGATTGATTGAAAAAAAAAGTCAGTTAGGACGTGAAGGAAACTTACATTTCAACTGCTGAATTCAAAACACAGATAAGAAAATCTAAACTTTGTTCTTGTATTACCTAAAATAGCATAGATATCCGGATTCCAAAAATGCCACTGGTAAAGGAAAATATATTAAGTTGAATACAAGTCCAAGTAAGTGACGTTACTGGAAGTTATTAGATTAAGCAAAATGAACAGCCTTGTCCAATTTGCACCATGACTACATGCGTTAACTACGTTCCTTTCTTCAAATTGAGGGATATCCACATCAAAAATTATAAAGGCAATGCATTGTAAAAGAAAAGTATGTGATAAATTTCCTCCTGAGATGCAGTTAAATAAAAAAAATAAGAACGTCCTGAGAGAGTCTGCATAAAAAAAGAGGCGCAAGAAAAGTGTTATCAATGCTTAATTTAGGAAGATGGAAGGCATTCATGAGAAACTCCCTTTCTTCCACCAACTGATAATCGTAATTAACTAATGTAGTTTGCCGCCCACGTCGGTGAATGCGTGCCTGAGAGAAATGTACCTTAACCACCGCTCCATCGCTATACATTAAACGGCCGAATATCTCCAACACCAGAGCTTCACAAGAATATAAAAAGAACTAGCAATTACAAAAGATCGCAAGAATGAATAAATCCTTCATTTTACATCATAGAATATTAGATCCTACACAAATGGACATTTGATTGCCACAAATGGCCAACCGACTGACTAGTCCGTCCGGCAGTTGGCAATTGGAGGACATGGCGAAGAACAAATAGCTGAGTGTGAAATCGTACCACTCAAACCTGAAACTGAGATAAAGCCATGTCCAATGATGTCCGATTTGCGAATTCAATGGGTTGAAACCCGACCCTTACATCTCCAGAGCAGAGAGGAAAGTCAAACTGCCTTGATTCTCATAGCTAATGACAACTGATAACCGATGCGATTACGGCCCGACAAAAGTAGTCACCCCTTAATACAAGCAGCATGCTTGATTATTTAAACCGTTTTAACGTGGGCTGTCATCTTGTGAGTCAAGTTTGTACGTGTTTACTAAACCACAGGCAAATATCAAGAGCACACTGATGGTTCAGGCGGACATGACACTAATTTAAGAAATTAAATAAATACCGGGAATTATTCCGGCACCGAAAAAGACGCTGGTTTAAATAATATAATAATATGTCGATACATAGCCATTAATATGGTTATGTACTATAGCTACACTAGCACAGACCCAGAAGAAGAACAAAGACTTGCAACTCAATGGGAGCTTCCCTTCGTTGTTACCCGATAAAGAAAGTACTTTGTTTATTTACAACCTCGATAGAGGATATTGATTAGCTTACTGAATGAGCAATAATATAGCAATGAGAACCCCATTCCAAAGTACGAGTAGGAAAGGTCAGTAATCTCAAAACGATATATTTACAGATTTTTCATTAATTCTATTAATATATCGAAAACATTCTATTTTATCGAAAATTCATAGAAGAGAAGATGGATAAATTTACTTTTCACATTCACTCCCTGCAATTAAGCTTCCCTCGTGAAAGTAAGTACCATCAAGAAATACAAAACCGAACAGAGATTATTAACATAACTTCAATAATTGGCCTGTTAAAATCAATTGTAATTTCCTATTTGAATTACTTTATAAATAATCAAAACCGTTGGGGCTATCTCGATCTGTGAAAAAAGTAATTGAAAATGAAAAGATATTCATTTCCACAACGAACTATTAGTTCCTCAAGGTCTAAATCCTCAAAATATAAACCCCCAAGACTTTAAATCTTGAATTTTGCAGCTGGAGTATTTCTCATTCGAGTAAAATACTTAGGTCACAATGTCTATAACATATAAAAGGTGAGTGAAAATATGGAACACTAACGTCTAATCAGATAAAATGGACCCGAAATCCGTCAGGTGTCATATAGCGATCAGACCATCTAAACTGAGCATATTTTGAAGGATTTACTCGATCTGCGTAAATAGACACTTACAATCAAGGCTAATGAAGTGAAGTTATTTAGTGCATCTTGAGCAGAAGAGTATCGACTTAGAGTCTCTAATGAGAAACTCACGTTATACCATACTCTCTACTAAATTAACTTGTATGTTTATTCATACTGTTCATTGGATGTGAACCGATGGGTATCGAACCGTCTACACCTGACTTGATAGATTTCGTTTTTGATCACTACACCACAGGTGCACACATTTTCGTATCCTAGAAACTTCTAAAGAAGATCAAAATTAATCTTGACTGATTATGAAATAAATACCAAATTAAACGCAAATGCAAAAATGCACCTAAAAAGCATAACGAAATTCCGTTACATATTGGTAGTTAAATTAAAAAGATGATCGCAGGGAAACCAAAAAACTACAATCAAATTTTCGCATCAGCTTATCCTTCTAGTTACGCGTTTCAATGGCCAAATAAATTGAAGTTACACTCGCATGGAGATTATGGCAAAATAGCCCTAAAATGTTATAAAATGCTGCCCATTAGGGGAGTTACAGAGAAGTACGCTTTATGTTAACCTCAACTGAGGACTCCATCCCTCCCAAAAAAATGGAAGAAATAAATTCACTAACCTGAAAGCGACCAAGTTGAGTCAGAATGCAGGCTCGATGGTACAGTGCCATTGGATTTGTCGGATCAATTTCCACCGCCTTATTAAGTAGACTGATTGCACTCCCTTCATCTCCCTCCAGTCGTCCAATTCTTGCCCGAATTGCACCAAGATGAGTGAGGAGAAGACAAGAGTTGGGGAATATACTTAACGCTCTAACTAAGTGCGCATCCGCTAGACCGAAGTAGTCTTGTTTAAAGTAGACATTACTCAGACCAAATCTCGCACTGTAATTGCGTTCATCCAGCCTGAGGGCATGACGAAAAGCAGAGGCTGCACGATCTAGGTTCTCCACTGCAACATATTCATGACCCAAAAGAGTACACGCATAGGAGTCCGTGGGGCATACTTGCATAGCTCGACGCAAAAATCTAATTGAGGTGTCATGCTCCCGCAGTAAGGCATAGTAATTTCCTGCAACTGACCAAGGAATACTTGACGTTCTATCAAGAGCTAGAACATCACTAGCTAATTGGGACAGCTCTTGTTCAGCACCTTGGTACCAGAGAACGGTAGAATAGACATCCATACCATACAAATTCCAGGGTTCAAGCTTCCTCATTTCGCTGAAAATTTTTCTAGCTTTTGAATAACCCGCAGCATCTACATGAGCTCTAGCAGCCCAAGTGAGCATTCTACCTGTAGCCAGATGTTCAAAGGGCAATTCTGATAGTAAAGCCACTGCACCATTATAGTTATGCTGAGCTAGTTGGCTATAAGCATGACCCAGAAAACGAAGGAGATGAAGATATGTAGAAATTGCATCCGAACGAGGGTCATTTCGATCACCAGAGGCTGCACATAGAACTCGAGAGTAATCGCACAAATCATCTTTCCCGCTTCTTGAGGTAGTTACAATTCTGAGGAAAGATTTTCGACTATCTCCAGAGTCCTTAGAATCATCTGAAGATGTTTTACGTGTTCTAGAAAGACGAGGAGACTTCCTGGAGGCCGCTGCTCTTGCCTTTTGAGCCCGAGTTCGAGGCTCTACAGTAGATGTTTCTGGAGAATTCCCCCTTTGTTGATGACTACTTTCAGACATCTCAGTAGTATCCATGAGTTGAAGGCCAGCCATCGTGGTATTCCCAGTATCATCGAAAAAGAGGCCTGGTTTTGGTGGTGGCGGCATGGCAACACCAGCGGCAGGAGTTGAACTCGTAGACACAGGAATCGGAACAGCTGAAGGATTTGATGTCAACGTGGGTAGAGGTGATACACCTCCAGTTCTACCAAAAGTTGGTACAATGAAACCTGGTTGACTTGGAGTTGAAATATTAGCCTCTTTGGCACGCCACTGAGGAGGTGGTCCCGTTGGATTGCTCTCCGAATGGCTGAAAAGAATAGTCGCTTGAAGTTGGCCGCTAGTCATCATTGGTATTTGACGATTTGTTGGTCTACGATTAGATGTACTTTGAGTTAGAGCTAACCTAACTGGCTGAACACTCTCAGAAGCCATTAGTAAAGGAGTGGCGTTAAAATCGGAACGAGAAAAGACCTACAAAAACAAATAAATCAGGCACAAATAAATGGAGTTTTAAGAAGAAAATGAAGATTCTTTACCGGTAAACAAGCAAACATTGGACTTGGAAGAACCGTAGTAGTAGACCCGCCAAATGAAGGAGGCTCGTTTGCAACAGAGGAGCTTTCGTTAAGAGCGACTTTCTTCGGTTTTGTCTCTTCCTTAATCATAATAGGGGCAGCGGGAGTGATTGACGAAACAGGGAATCCGACAGGGGTAAAATTGACGGAAATATCCTCAGAAACGTCCTGGTTGGAAACTGTACAAGGGGCAACATAGGTGCTTTTTACAATCTGTGCAGCAACAGCAGCAGGAGTATTGAGATTTTCTGGATCGTTTTCACTCTTCAAATCGGAAACCTCTTTGATAGGACTGTTAGGATTCACATTTTCCCGGCTTCCGAATTTATCCATAGCTGTCTTAACGCCTATATTCACTGTCGATTTGGCTGAAGAAACGGATTCACCGACAACAGTAAAAGTCGGCGTGAGGATTCCATGTGAAGGACTCAATTTGAAAACCTCGTCAGGATCAACGAATTCACTGATGGAACAGAGATTGTGAAAAGCGGACCACATCATAGGATTCATTTTAAGGCATTCTTTATAACACAGTTGGGCCTTCTTATAGTCATTTTTATACCTATATACATCTCCGAGTAGTAAAAATGCATAACAAGCTTGTTCACCATAAACTAATAAGGCTTCTGAGAGGGGTTTGGAACAATCAGGACCGAGAAGGGAATCCTCGGCATCATTGAGCATATTGCAATCGTAGTAGCATTTAGCTAATAGATAGCGCGTTTTGGGAGAGGAAAAAGTATTTAAGTTTAGAAGTTTAATAACCTGTTTCGGCGCATTCATTCGATAAAGACAACTGGCAAGTAAAAAGAGACTTTCTTCATTTTTCGCTTCCGCAAACAACCGTTCTGCAGCAAATAACGCCTCGTCTAAGGCATGATTATGGAGCGAAAACCATATATGACTTGTGATGGGATCTGACACGATTTTCACTTCATTTATCATCTCTGCAATGTAATTTTTATACACCCAAATTATTCACTGATTGAAAGTAGAAAATTCGATGAATTCTAAAAACAAGAAAATAATAAAATTTGGGTGATAAAAAGTTATTTCAATTCTTATTTTAAAATCTAATACAACTATTAAAAGATTTTACGATTAACACAGTTTATTGTACGAAACGAGAACCTAAAAACCGCGCCTTACATTAATCCAAGTGAGAACTACTTTGAATTCACGCAACTAAATAAGCTTTAAATAACACGGTATCGAAAAATATGATAAGTAATCTCTAGTACGACTCTTTTACTAACTCTTATTGGGGGTTAACTTTATAATTAATAATAAATCGGAGAAGTTTTAACCCTGAACTTCAAAGTCATGTTTCATGGAACCGAGACAAATGTATTACGACGTCATGCCAATTAATGTCTAGAACTGAACGACATAAATTGGATTCATCTGGTAATCATACGCGCTAGAAGTTATTGCTAGTATATGTTACTGAGACTAAACTTCATAGAAAATTTTCGGATTAGCTCAAAATTTCTCTGCTATAAGCCATTCCTGTGCATCAAAATAGAGTGTTCGTCCTAATTTTTCGAAACGGATATTGACGTAAGATATTTATACTTTGATCTATGGCCATTTGTTTTTATTCATTATTTTAAGATTATTTATCTCGTTACTCTGTGTGAATACATCAAATATTTTGGATCAATTAGAGAAAAATATGATGTGGTAAGTAAGCGGAAGGATCCTAGTGAAATTGTTTTGAGGTTGACTGACACTTCCACTTCACAACTCAGTTGCTGGTGGGGAAAAATTTACATTACGTGCTATTTTGCCCTCATTATTTAAATATTCTTTGATGATTATGATAGTTACAAAATATTAAAATGGGAATGGTAAAAGGTGGCAACACACAAGCTCGTAATAAAGTAATGAGAGTTTGAAGTTAAATTATGGTTAGTGTCTATATCATATAATATTTTTACTATCTCTGTATATTCCTAGGTGATAAATATAAAAAGTCTGCAGCAGTTGGATTGTTAGGGATAAACAATGGAATGGAAATATTCAAGGTCGCAAGGTTAACCATATCATTGGGGTAATAAAAATTTCATTTAAATATGGATTGCCGAATGTATGCATGAATTACACTAAACACTAACCTATCGAGTAAAATAGTGGACATTATTGAAATTCTTGCTCTGTTACACTGTTCTTACATTTGATTTTGAACTTCTTTAATTGACCAAGTAAATGCATGGATCTCTCTGTTAATAAATTTAAAAGGACCAATTTCTGTCAAAATTCTACTGCTATTTCTTTTACATTTCATTGAAAAATTTAAATACTTTTATAAATGCTTTAGACCGATTTTATCAGTAGTTTTACATGGATTTATCCCAAACAGATTTCATTTAATAATCGTCATGACAGAGATAATTTAAGGCATTCGTCTTCTAATTTATTTTCAATTTTGATGTCTTCAGCATTTATAAAAATTCCAAAACGATATTTTTAAGTGGATTATATTTTAATATACGACAAGTTTTACTACAATATCTTTTTTATAAATGTTTGCAGATAAGATATAGGCTTGGCTTGTATAAACTAGCTAAGCAATACGATTTTTCGGTAATTTGTTTAATAAACACCGTGCTTTCTGAATTTAATCGGACATGCCAACTGAAATACTGAAATAATTGGCATGTATTCGAAAGAATATCTTTATTGATTCTCTCACACTGGGCCTATTATTAGTCAGTGATTCAAAAAAAATTATTCTAGTTATCATTCAAATTTATCTACGATAAATTATGGATGTCTGATGAATGAAGCAAAATGATGCAATTCTAAAATCTTGCAATAAAAATTACTTAAATTTTTCTCTACGACCATTTAGATATTGGGTTCTGCTATAGTAAATATTGAATTCACTAAATCAATGATTATATTTTCTTTTATATTGAATTAATGGTTAATTTTATTAAAATATGTGTATCTGCTTAATATTAATGCTTCTAAAGACGTCACTATATTGTTTCTAAGTCTTAGCAATTAATTTTGATAAAGAGTTCCTGAAGCTCTCTTAAGGCTCCATAATGTTGGGATTTAATTTATTGAAAAATCCTCAAGCAGCGTTTTAGACCGATTAGCTAAATCTATTAAACTACTATACGTGAAATTGGGTTTTACAATCGGTCTGTAATCCACATAAAGTTTGGCTCAGATATTTAAGAAAAAATCAAGGGAATAGCCATTGCCACATCAAACTTGCAATTCCTAGGAAAAATAACAGATTCATTTACGCAGAATAAATATTCTGACCATTTTGTTAACCACATGTGCAGTCACTGTTGTTTAAGCAATGCACCCCACTTTTTGAAGCAATCCTTATGCATATTTTAAAATCAATTTTACCTCTAAACACTTTCATTTTTCATTTCTTTAAATTGTCTAACTTCTGTCACTATCATCGCCCTCATGGTTTCTTTGGCAGTTCTTTTGCAATTACTTAAGCAAATGGACCAATCTCGGTTTTGTGGCATTGGAAAAGATTAAAGAGACCATCCGAATTAGTCTTAATTTCAGTGCACTGATTTGACGCATTAAATGTAAATTATTAATCATTACATGCCACTTGAACATAAAATGCCTGTAAATAAACTTATAGAAATCACCATCCTCTTTGAAGTTCTGTGGGATAGTGTTAGCGCCCATTTTTGGAGGGGGAGTGTGGGAAATGGGAAGATTAAAGAAATGACCACCCGCATCTCTAATAATTAATCTTCTGCAGGTTAATTAATGCTGTAAAACGCCCTAATTACGCAACATATCAAACGACCGATTATGGTAATAAGGAAAACTTCTTTTGTACCTCTCCGGACAAAGAAGAATGCATTACAACACACTTTAGGAAACTTGTTAGGACACAATTTGAGATATGCCGATGTTATACAGATTTTAATGCATTATACAGACTCTCAATAGAAGGATGCTTTATCTTAACTTTAAGGAGTGTTAGAATTTTTCCATATTATTAACTTAATCAGGACACCACGAAATTCTGCCATGGCTAAACAGCAAATAGTTTTAGTTCCTTTTTTATAAGCACAAATCTCCATCTCAGGAAAATTCAAGCAAGAAAAATGAAATGCAACGCTGACATTATCTGTATCCTAATGCTATACAAACATATTCGTCTAAAAAAGTAATGTATATGAACTATCGTGGGAATCACTGTTCCCAAGCAGTCATCTACAACACGAACCTTCAGTTCCGGTTGCTTTAAATCTAATAAAAGGAGAAGGTAGTCGAGACTCTATATATCACAATGTTATCTGCAGTGGTGACATTAGGTTTAATGTAAGCCACATCGAAGGAACTTTTACGGAGGCAGCATAAAACAGTGCATATTCATCTGATCTGAGTAGTGAGAAAGTTGAATTCCTAAATCCCCGTGGATCAAAGTTCTGTTCCCTTTCCCCAAATTTTATCCTACTATTTTCCGATTAGTATATATATACATATATATGATCTCTCATTTTGACCACTATATTTTTATTATCTACTATTTTTTGTTTAAGAAGCAAGTTTCGATATCAAATAAAAAAACAATATATTAAGAGATATAATATTTATTTTCGCTTAATCTTTCGAAATTGGAGACTATATCGAAACAAAGTTACTACTTGCTAGAAATCTTCCCTTCTAATAGGTAACCGGTAATGAGGTTCCATAATTTCACTAGTTACAATTACTAACCGTTCAAACCCGAATGTCAAGAACCCAATACATTCGTAATATTGCGTCTATTTAATGTCCCCTGTTTGCATTAATAATGTAAAGTAATTAGTTCGAATAAAGGAAATTAAAGAAGCGGGAGTTGAAAAGCAGGAAGATACAACGAATTTTGAATAGATGAATTAATTCGCGGGAAACCATTGTAATCTCCCATATAATGCTTTTAAAATCATTAAAAATTACATTATCGTTTTCAAAATGTTATTATTATTACTAATGACAATGGAAAAATATTTTACATCATCATGGAAACATCCGGCATAGCAAAACATCCCAGTAAGGGATGAAAAGAGAGAGGGGTTGAATAATTGTAAATAATACAGTGAAAAAGTTAAAAGTCCTACTTTCTTTTAATTCTGAAAACATTGATTTATCCACTTTCTCATAATTGCTATAAATTGAGATTTAGTGTACAAATGTTGTAAAACTTAACTTTTTTTATTTGATCCCTGATTTTCAGGATGAGTAAATGCCTGCAATATTCGGAACTTCTTTACAAATCAGTTTAAACTGAAGGTTCTAATTATCATAGACTGCATGTTTTAATTATAAACTAGACCAACTGTGAGCTTTGCTATGTTAAAATCCTGTTACCTCTTATCACCTGCTTGTACCTCGGTTATTAAAATAGAACTGCACCTGAAGTGGTTAATTAGCCACATTTTTCATCTGAACAGCTTGAAATCACCTAGAACACCTCGCAGAAAAAGCCAACTTATATATATGGCAACTTACCACAAAAGGCAATAACTCAAGTGTCTTTTAATGGAAGTTTAAAAGGAACTTTCATTTTATTTATAGAAGAAATATTGGGAGCGGGGGAAAATAGTCAATATTTCATCTTGAGAAACAGAGGACAACTTCTGAAATCATAGCATTAAAACATAAAGCAGTGACCTACATCATGGAAGTAAGTAGCATACAACCTGGACCAAAAGATTTGTTTTGTTAATGCGTATATAATACCCAGACTTTATTTTCTTTTACTTGATACCCTTCCCTAAACGCTGATTGGACTGCTTTACTGTTCTCTGTGTTTGGATGCTTTGTTATGCTAAAAAAGTGGCTTGGATAATAATGATAAATAAATGCAAGTAAGACAAACAAATAATCACCCACCGTTTTCCATTTCAAGCGAATTATATAATCTCTATTTAGACCTATCGAATACAACATTTAATGGAGGGAAATATGGCATTAAGAAACAAAGCCTCTGGAAGATCCGGATATTTTCAGAACTCGACTCATTCTTCGTTGAATTGGAATAATTTGAACCAAAAAGAACTTCCGCAAAAGTGCTTTTTAAGCGCACCGATCATCGTTACCACAGAATTCACATGATTGATACTTATCCATTCCCATCCAGTGATAAGAATGGCCAACCGCACAAGTAAACGTTCATAGGGTGCATGTTTCTCATCAGATCAGTTATAAAATATCATTCCCTATCCAAGTCAAATGTTTTTAGCACTGGGCTTGCCACCTCTTTGGTCCTAGTTGTGCTCCAATAGGGTCTAGGATGTCAGGCGTCCATTAGAATATGAAACAGAAATGGTCTTTTGATGAAGAACGGAATTCAGAATATGGAAACCTCGTATTCTTAAAAGATAAGGCTTCAAGGAATTTAGCATATGGGCACGTTTAGTCCACCACACATGATTCCCGTAAATTAAATCAATTCGCACTTCCTGATGTCACGGTCTGTGGTGTAAAAGTGTGAAATTTGTCCTAAATCGCGTCCTTTCCTACCGTGAGAAAGGCCGTCTGTGCTTCTGCTCCATTCTGTAGCAACTTGGGGATTAATTTATCGACAGCAAGATTTTAAATCCCACTAACAAGATTTAGTCTTCGTCTCCAAACTTCTCCCTAATCCCACTCGTCCCCCTTCCCAACCCACCCTCTATCGATCGAATACCGACATGGTCTCTTTGTTGTACCATGTCACACCTTTTGTTACTTTGTGCGTGTGACAGGTTTTTGGATTTGAAATACAAATTAAATTTAGCATTAATTAATTCGGTTAAAAACTTGATCGAAATGACCGTTTCCAAGAGGAATATATAAGAACACGTTCCTTTGGGAAATTTCTCTCTCTGCCAATCACGAAGGGCTTTAATAGATGTCGGCGAAATTCAATAACACAAATTAATATATATTAGACGCTCTTTATATATATGAAGTTAGACGCTCTTTCTCTGTTAGAAGAGACCGAGTTGCCAACACATGCATGACCAACTTGTCAATCAGTGAGCTTTGACTATTAACCTTTAAAGATAAGTGATCTAATCTGGAATATGGGGACTAGATGCATACGTTTGAACTTTGAAACATCAACTGTTATTACAACTAACTTAGTTTATTAAGTGAAATACTGTCGGGGAGTGAAAGTATGATTTCATATGAAGCAGGACTCATTTGATTCCTCGTACGTACTCATTCTCAATTCCTCTCATTGGTTCTCGTATTTGGATGTTTCCCTACAATTAAAAATTATAAGTTGTCTTTGCTTTGGGTAAAAATAACGAAGGGACTCTGATGCACTGACTTATCTATTTATCTAAATAGTAATCGTTAATTTGTTAAAAACACAGTTACCAAGATACAGAGTATTATTGTTATCCTTGAGAAAGCAAAAGCTGCAATCATTAATGATGGGAAAAAATAAAAATCCGAGGAGCAATATATCAGAGGATTTAGGAATGCCTCTAAATCTACGCATACAAAGGAGTTAGTTGAGACCACTTCGTGCGGGTGTTTGGCGAGAAAATATGTGATAGCTGAATGGTGAACTATACAAAGAGTTATATTTCTCGCACTATTAAACATCAACCGCGGTCCCATAGACTCTCTGCAAATGAAAGTGGGGTGGGAAGACACTGGCGGATTGATCACCACAAACCCAAACATGGTCTACCAACTAGTTGACTTCTTTGTCTAATAGATGGTAACTACAGAAATTTTATAAAAGAGAATGCCTCCGAAATCATATGAAAATTGAATACTCAGATTTGTCCTATGAATTGGATAAAAAGGAAGAATAAGTGTGAAGAACTATCACCAGATAATTCTAGAGTACAGATGAAGTAGGATTTTCCTAATTTTCTGACTTCCACTACTACCATTCAAGTACTTATTTTTAAAAATGAGCCTACTCTCTCTTAGGAACTTTCACTTTCCGCCTTTGGATTCTGTCCCTTTATGAGAAGCTACAAAGCTTTTAACTCCTGCCATTAGAAATAAATAAATGCAGGAATGTAAAGGGTTGGGAGAATTCAATATCATCGAGACATCCATCCATAAATCAAGATAAGTAATGCCAAGGTTGAATGGTGCTTTTACTATATAATTTGAGGATAGGAAAGTGCAGTGTTCTGTTTGATTATAATAAGCCTATATTTTCCAAATCCAGAACAAGAGGTCATTCAATGTACACGGGTGAATGGCGAAGCTGCGTCACTAAGGATGTGTACTCAGTCATCAATAAAACTGACTTAATATATAATGATAAATTTACTCCCATCATAATGCGTTGTTGTAGGCGGACACAGTCTGCATCTGATTAATTAAGCTGAAGTACGTTTGGCCAATGCTAATAAATTAATATAAGAGTTACTTTAGAACTCAACCTCCAGCCGATCAAAGTGAAGTCCTAGAAGTACAACATCTCTCCTTAATATTTCTTTTATTAATATGTCCCTAGAGGTTTTTAAAAATTTCCCATCTCTCTCTTTCTTTCAGTCATTAAGGTCAGCCACGCTGTTTACCAATTGTGCGTAGATGAACATCGAAAATTTGATCTCTGACTTAGCAAACGTTGCCGAACATCAAAGGTGAGAATGGTAAAGGGAAATCGTGATGCGAAGGGGAGCGTTTACTAGTAATCCACTTTAATGGTCTTGGAACTTAGATTATTTCTTAAATGGTGCGGATATTCAAGCTAAAATCTGTTTCATGTATTAAAACTCCCTAATAGGGACATTCCGAATGATTATACTTGTTTAGACCAATGGCAAAGGTACGAATGGTCGTTCCACTGAATTGATATGGGTTGACTGATTTCCAATAATCGATCTACCGGTCAGAAGTCTAGCAACAAAATCTGATCAGTTTCTGTGATCTAACCTACAACATTCAGGCTGGAATGCGTATACCGAAGCATACCGGTTGTACAGCATGTCAAATCTCATAGAACAAATAGCAATTGATGCACATGCGGAGATCGAAGTGGTCAACTTTACTAGATAATAATAGTCAACAGACAGATAATTGTTGCAAGTATCTCAAATGTATGGGCTCTATCAAGGCTAAGTATTGAAAAGCCACCCTAAAATGGTCAGATTTTTTATTCCTTTTATTTGAGGCGTAGTATTATATACATCTTAGATCACACAAGATGTATTATTTTGCAGCTACGCAGCCGTAAATATTCTCGGTGCTAAAAATATCTTAGCTGGTTTCATTTAGCTGCCCTTGAATACTAAAAGAGATGAACTCACTCGAGAGGTTAAGAGATAAATCCTGAGAATTGAACAGTGGAATATCAGAAAACGACACAGTGAACTATGCTTATCATGAAAGCTTAATTCATCCAGGACTTTAAAAGGGAAAAAAATAAATTCTTGATATTCTGGCTCAATTAACTACTTATATCTGACCTTGAAAATCCCCCGTTTCAACCTCTATTGCTCGTGTTCAGATACTTACCCTTAAATGACAATTTAATTTTCTTGTTTTGCCATGGAAAATAGTGAAAAAAACTATTCTTGAATGATACTAATCTTGCCTGACAGCTATGCATTAGATAAAGCCAATCAATTGCGTCAGACAGTAGAATCATCTTACACGAGACAATAAGTATCCTCTGTAAAAAAATGCACAGCGTATTTAGCTGGTTAATATTTCTATTTATTATAATATATCTCATTTCACTGCAAAATAAATCAAAAAAGAAAAAAACATCAGAAGTTGACATTGGAAGCGGGGCATCAATGTCCTCCTTCATTCGAAATGCTACATTGAACTGTCTACCTTTTGGCAAATCAAACTTTACGCTTGACCGTTATGTTCCTAAATTCATGTTAGAGCTTGTGGACGGATTGGTTCATATTATTAGTTGATCAAGT
Organism: Hymenolepis diminuta; assembly: GCA_900708905.1. Taxonomy (NCBI): domain Eukaryota; kingdom Metazoa; phylum Platyhelminthes; class Cestoda; order Cyclophyllidea; family Hymenolepididae; genus Hymenolepis; species Hymenolepis diminuta. The sequence goes on from CAADRB010000007.1 coordinate 2,026,179, forward strand.
GACTTTTGCATCTCCCCCAACTAAGAGGAGGTAGATGATATTTTCTAAATATATTTAGGTGTAGGGAATCCTGAAATCTATTATATAGTTATATATCAAACAAACTAATCCTTGATATTGATTTGAATAATCTGAAACTGACTTAAATTAACTGTTTTAAGTGATCTCTAAATTGTCGTGCATTTTTATTTGATCCGTTTGATCAAATGGTTGCATCATAGGTCTACCGAAATTTGTACACCTTATAGTATGATATTGAAGGGAAAGGGAAGTGGAATTTAAATATGTTGGTCTTGAAACCACAGATTTTCACAACGCTCTAGCTGAAATTAGTGCCTAAGCCTTATAAAAATTCATGGCTTAAGATATCTAAGAGAACTTTAGGTCAGATTTGTAAAAGAGTAAGAGATAATTGTATTAAGTGTCTGCTTGCATCCGTTACGTTTTTTTAATCTTATCTTTCACAAATCAGATAAAAGTCGCACATTCATAACTGTCATATTTTAAAAGACCGGACTCCGGCGCCAGTCCCCCATGTTTATGGTTGCAGAGCTGTTCTTTGGTCGGCATAATATTTTTTCTTTGCGAAATAAATCAAGCACACACACTTTCCGTGTTCCTTCTGTTTCTTGCCCTGATCCTAAAACAGGTGATTTATTATAAACACACCGAATCCAATGAGTGGCAGCATTATCAGACAAACAATGCCAAATTGCCTTTATGAACCCTCATATTTTCGTAGCAATAAGAATCAAAATATGACTGCTATTATTATTATCATTCTTATAAAGGCACGTTTTTTTCACTTGGGGGTCAAAAAGCATATCGATAGAATAGTCTAGAAATATTTGAAAAAGATGAAAGTAAAAGATCGGAACCATGCACCTAAGATGATTTTTCTTTAATTTTCATAAGGAATACTTAAATTTTGCTGATAAACTGGGTATATGTATTATTTACTAATTTAAGCTATTCATTATTTAAAAAAGGAAAACTTTGACTTGATTATAATAAAGTCGATACCTGACTTAACACCTCTATATGAAATAAAATTCAGATCATAAAAAGGGACTGGCGGTTTGAGAAGTGATTAGGTTGGTGTAATTAAACTTTTTATCTCGTTCAGAGAATATCTGTAAAATGAAATATTTTTAATAAAGAGGACAAATAAATTAGAATATGGATAAACTCTAGTGGGCTCTGTTATGCTTAACATGCCTTCACTAGTTTCATCTAACACATCTTGGCTTAAGGAAGACACAATATGAATCAAAGTGACACGAAAAACATCAAATTCAATCAGTTCTAGAAATCGCGACCTTGTACTCGCCCAGGCGTCAAATTATGAAAATGGAGCTTCGGAACATTTGAAACAAGGTAAATGGGACCCCATATGTGAAGATTGACAGCTTGATGCTTCCGGAATTCAAATAAAACAAAACTATTATCATCCTAACTTAATTATGTATTTCTCTACGAATTTCCTTACTGGCTCCTTTTATTATGTACCGCCTTTAGATGTTATCTCATAATTAAATCTTGTAAAAGTATAAATACATCTTCGCAATTCAGAAGCTCTCAATCAATCATCTCCCCGTTGTTTCTTATCGACATTTTACTCAAAATTTTTATCACTGATTGTGCATTGGTGGATTCTGAAATCATATTAACTAATTAAATAAATGTCCACACTAACGCTAGGCTGGCTCTTTGTTACTTTTTTCTATGCTGTATTTGAGTACATTAGACAGAATATTAAGCACTTGCTCTTCAATAGCTACATAAATGAATAAGTAGCAGCCTAAATCTTTGAAAAAATTAAGTGCTGAAAATCTGTTTGTGGCAATTTGAAACGAAGGAAAAAATATTAAGAGATCCACAATTAATTTCAATACAGCAAGTGTGTCCCCATTTAGCCACCCCATTGTTTGAATTCCATTAAACGTTCCCACTAGTCCCCCAGTGTCCCTTTAATCAATAACCCGAAAAGAGGACAGTAACAGATCCAGGTAGTCTATAGCATAGATCTTCATTGGCCTTGGGAATGATCGGATATCCATAAAAGCCCAGTAGTTATCATTGACCTTATTTTTTTTACTTCCTTTATTGAACAAGTGAAACGAAGGGAGATCTAAGGTCAATGTAATTCACCCTAGAAGCATACGTTTGAAATAACCGATTTTTGTTTGGAACATCTGATCTGACCTTTGCCTCGTAAACTGTGGTCAAATAGGGGGTACATTTTGGCGAAATTTTAATGAATTTTCAACTCAAAAGCCGAGAAAGAACATTTCCGTTTTTATCATTTATTTTATGAAGAGAGAAGGCTCGATTATTGCTAAGTCAACCTGATAAATATTACTTAAGCAAAACATTAGGACCTTTGTACCTTGATATATACTGTAGCACTTTCGTTTGGTTGGGGCTTAGGTGGAAGGGAGATTGAATGACGATTGTACTAGATACCGGTTTTCAAAAGCATATTTTTGCATTATCATTATACCGCTTTTCAAAAACCAGTTTATATTCTTCTGATAGTAAAAAAGTAGCGTACAATTAAAATTGGTCAAGTTTAAAATATTTGATTGTAGTAATGCTTCCATCTTAAGAGCTTCAGACCTGTAAGGTGGTCCAAGAGGAGATATGCAGGTAGTGCTGATAAACTTAGCTCCACTTGAAGACAAAATTGCCACTAGACATTCTTTTCAACAAAAGCTTTTAAATAGATGATAAATATTGAAAATGACCAGCAAAGTGTGCGGAAGAAGAAAATATAAATGACAATTTGATTTATTTTATCTCCCAACGGTTCTAACTAAACTTCTGCTTTATTATTACCACCTCAGATATCTCAAAAGCTGCGGCAACATATTTCTACTAAATCAGTACTTAATTTAACGAAATTTAAAATATTTTTGATGTGGTATTTTATGTAGATTCTCTCCGATAATAATATCCAGCAATATTTTGTAGGAAAATATATTTCGAAAGAGATAATCATAATTAATTAATTAATCATTTTTATTGGTTCATATTTTTGCATTTATTCATTTTGGCTTTAATTTCATTTTCAAATATTTTAAGTGCTTAAAAAATTAATTAATTAATTAATCCCATTACCAATGCATTTAATATAATATTCTTTTTTGATTTCTATTTAACCTCGCAAGTTCGTGCAGGATAAGAGGTTTTTTTATGACTTATATGCGTGGCCGCACTGAACTAAGGTTGACAGGCCTTCACGAAAAGGTGGGAACGAAACTAATGACATGAATAACTGTGAGAATTTCACATGCTAAATGGCGGAAATCTATCCGCTAATGATAACTAAAGTGCCGTTGTGGTGGTCATGTTTTTAGGTCTTAAATCTCAGGTCAATAATTCGGTGTACCATTCTGCACCTGGATTATTCATCATCCTGAGATTTATCAAGTCATGAGAACTTATCTGTGAGAAGTTTTGATCTATGAGGAAAAGCTTCAGAATTATACATTGGATTTTAATGAATTCAGGCATGATTGAAAAAAGCAAATTGGGGGTACTGTAACACTCTAGGCCTTAGTAAACCACAGTTACATATATTTCGAGTACTAAAGAAGAGGAAAACAATCAGAAGAATCGGTTTCGAGAATAAATATCACAGCGCAGTGGCATCACAGGTCAAACCCAAACTAGGTAATAAGTGCTTCAATGGGGTCAGTCTAAAACTAACTCGTCTGAGCTATTAAACAAAATATTATTATTATACATATTATAATGGGGAACTTATATTACTTTATCTTAATCAAACACCAAGTAACAGGTTGAATCCAGTTCCAAGATAAGTTCCAAAAGACGGCAACCGTATTTTAAGCTCTTATTTGTATGAATGAACAGAATAGTTAATTCTATGAAATCTAAGCTGTGGCGTAGCAGTCAGTACGTACGTCTACAGTCTTCTGCTGCCATCGGTGGAAAACACTTCAATTTCATAGAATTTAGAGTTTAATAGTACCGATAATATAAATAAATAAATTTGGGTGCTCTCAGTTTAAGAACGTTTAGAACTCATTTTTATACATCCATGATTACCAAATAGAAAATTGCCCAAGTGTAAGGTTAATTGAAATAGATTTCATTTACAAAGTGAGATCATCTTTACCGTAATTTTATTAAAAGACCGATGCCTGATGACACCATCATTTTTGGAGAACGAGCGGGGAAACGAAAATTCTATTTTATCAAACTTTAATTTGGCATAAAATAGGGAGGATTTTGAGAATATAACTTTAAAAAGTTAGGAGGACTCCATCTAGGGCTCACTTTAAAGGTGGAATTTTTTACTATAACCATGGAAAACCCATTGGCTGAGGTGAATATAGTTTTAATAGATTGAACTGACTACCTTCTAAATATGTACAGAAAATATTGATTTCATTTCAGAAAAATTGTTTTAATGCATCAACATTTGCAATCGCATTGCAATTATTTTGTCAAAATGACTTATTTTCTCCCGATTATGCATTTTCAAAAGTACATTTAGGATGTATGTCGAATATTTTCGCAACCATATTTTGAATTTTATTATTTTTGTTAATATAAAGCCAGACTGGTCTGTCGGCACTAAATCATGTTGAATAAAGCACAAATAAAATCATACCTGTCAAAATGAGACGAGTCAGAACATTTAACCCAGATTCCGAAGTTGTACATCTTTAAATTTTGCAGCATAGTCGTATTTATTATCATAGTTTTTATTTGATTTATTTCACATACGCTTTAGGAAATTCATTTAGATTTGCGCATGTTAAAGTTGAAATCATATACGGAATGGGAGTAAATCCCCTTAAAGAATTCCAAATGCTTCAATATTACAAGAGTGTTATTGTACATTATGAAGCCAGCTAATAGAATAAAAAGACAGTATTTTATCATTACAGACTTACATACTGGGATGGATGAAAATTCAGGGCCATAAGCTTCTATTGGAGTCCCCAGGCAGTTTGGTTAGATTTAAGATATAAATTAGATGAATGTGTCTTGAAGGTATTTCCAGAATGCTATGTTGTTGTTAAAATTACAAATCGGTACGTATCTAAAGAGTTTCTAAAACTCAAATATATTATTCTGCTCACTGATGGAATCGAATTAATAAGTTGTAAATTTTAGTATTAGTATTGCTAACTATTGTAGTTTTCAGAAAAGAAAAAATGTTGAATCGCTAGCTTTGTCAAACAATTTTCATTATATAACACCATTTAAGAAATGCAAAAGTGGAATTGAAAGAAATGGGAGTAAGAAATAGGGCTCAGCAAAGTCAGAGACCTAGTATTCCATTCCAGTGGACGGAATGGCCGAATTCGCTAGTTAAAGCTAAGTAATAAAGCGGGTTGCAGAAACTGAATTTCCATGATGTTAAATATCTACCTAAAGTAATTGTGTTAAAAACGCTTTCCTTTCTTGGAAGTTATAGTTACTACTATTAGCATTTATGGTTTGCATTTGTGGAACCATGACATTCATAAGCATTGAGAGCTAACTAGCGTCGGGTCAAGCTCTGCAGATAAGACTTGGAGGAGGACCAATGGTAATGGGTTCAAACTCTCGAGTTTAAGGATACAGTCTAAGGGAGAAACAGGTGATCCCGGTTTGACACACTACCTCATGTTTCAACAAATGGTCTAAAATAAAATAAACTGCGTCTACAAGCTTTTAAATTGAACCTTTTTAAATAGTTATGCTCATGGAAAAAAAATGAATTGATAATAATTTCACAAAAATAAGTGTTCAATCAGAAAGTCTTAAATTCAATTTTCATGTAAAGACACTTGAGGAAGCCTAAATGACTTTTTGCATGCATTCAAGAAATGACTTATGCATAAACATTTGTAACAACTTGTCTTCAAACTCCAAGGTTTTGTGAAAAATAAATCCAGAGCAGAAAAAAATTAGACTTGTATTATTTCCTGGGCGATTCGTAGATGAGATATAAACATTCACGTTTTTCGCCATGATTTTGAAGAATCACAATTTTGGCGCAAATCTGATCCGCAAAATAAACGAGATTTGTGTGCTATAACCTTCTTGGAATCCCGAGTAGCCTATAAATCCCAGATCTCAATAATAATAATAATACATCGTTGCCTTAGACTTTACTCCCTAATTATCCAAAGCAACGACCTTGAAATTTGGCTAATTTTAACAAATAGGACATATTAATGAATAATTAACAAAAACTTGTTTTCTTGGATAAAAATAAATAATTTTTACAGGAAAGTTGTTTATTCATACCTTTGGGCTTTAAATTCTTCTTGAACTCTATCAAGTTCTCCTGAAGCATCCGAAGTAACGGTCGGGCCGATGATTGTCCTAGGTCCCCAAAGTCTCGGATTCCAAGACGAGGGAAGGTCATGTTTCTGAATACAATAACTTTTGGTACGCCATGATTAGCGAATACCTGGCGGAGGCCGCTAATGACGGACCAGTTGCGGCAGATTTAATTGTCATAATCTCAGGCCACTTTGAATATAAATCAACCAAGATTAGAAGAGTGATCAATGTGAGATAAAGAACTTTAGTTCGTGAGCATAAAAGTTACTGATGATAAGAAAATGTAGTCTTGCCGGAACTTTCGACACTGTTTCACTTGCGGGAGAAACAGGTTTAGTAAGGCCGATTTCCACAGGATGCTTGCATTTATCATCCATTAGTGCCGACCACTTAAGACGATAAACGAGCATGGATTCAGTTCGAATGTGGCTACATTGACCAAAAAATTTGAGGATTTAATTATGATGAACGATTCGAGAGTTTTGGGGACGGCAAAAGTACAATAACCTTCTTTCCGTCCAATTAAGCCAACATAGTTGTTTTTTCTGGTAATCAAGCAGACAGAATTTCGGACCAATTGTTTCTTTCTCATGGTAGGCTCAGAGACAAGTCGCGCTAGAATGACTTTAGACATGGAAGATTCCACAGAGTTCGTGAGATCTGCTACTATTACATTATTTCTGTCTGATGGGGGCAACTTCATGTCATCATTGGCTGCGTGAACTAGGCTTGTAACAGGAAACACCTTAGGAGAAATAAGTTTTTTAAAGTATTAAATAATTCACTGTTTATTGGGAAATTGATTATCATTTTTTCTATCGGCATTTAAAAATCATTAGAGGTGGTAAATAATGTGTTATCATCTTAATAGCCTCCCCTAATGGTCATCAAATTCCAGAACTCAATAATAGCAAGTAATTGGCCTAGTTCTGAAAGCCAACGACTATAAAATTTAGCATATTTTAACAAATATTCAATATATGCAAATAATTAACCTTAAAATTTATTAAAATATGTTCAGCTTATCTGACAGAATGATTTAATAATACTGAAAGAAATCACACATTTTTGTCAGCCCTCAGGAATTCAGGAGAAAATATCAAGTTTTATTTGGTTAAACATTGATTAATGATAATTAATTCATTTATTTTATTTTTCGAATAAGCGGTCCTCGAAATTAAAGGATCTATGCAATATGGTTTATATAGTTTTAGTTTCTATTTTGCTCATTGTTCAGCTCAAATTGAAAATTATGTGGTAATGCTTTATTGCCGTTTTGGTATTCGTTAAGATTATCTCTCTACCACTTTCAAAAATATATCACAACAAAGTCGATAATAGACTACAATCGCACTTGATGTCAAGATTGTCGATGATATTCTGATAGACGACGGTGTAAAAATCTCAATGCATCTGGACAATTGATCACTGGTATTCATTATGATAACTTCGGAAATGTAAAAGCAATGTTTCCCTTTCTGAAGAGGTTTTCATATCATATTTCTCTAGAGGGAATCGATTTTGTTGAATGTTTCAGCCTCGATGGATTAATTTCACTAATTAGTACCTTGTGACTCGAAAAAGACCTCCATGTTTTAGGGTACTTCAAAGGCGAACTGTTCATCATTATATCTTGATCGCAGGATTTTCTAGAAGAATCCATTGGTCAAACCCTCGATGATAAAACTTGATTTTGATATGCACGATCAGTAATTATTTAGACAATAAATTCTAAAAATATTATAATATCTTCTTGTTAGATATTGGAATCTTCAATTTGTTTACCTGAAATCATAATAATATTTTCCTTATAAATTTTTATCAATCTGGGTTTCAATTAGCGTGTGAACGATTTAATCAAAGGACTTCCAGAAAATGCATAAGGATTTCTTTGTTTATATTTTCTCTGGATAGACATTCTTCTATGAATAAACTCTAATATTGTAATGCCTCCAAAGCCTATTTAGGAAGGCGTTTTCCAAAGTTCATCTCAGGTTAGGATATAGCATTTTTGAGCCCCTCTACCGAGAAACCCGAATTTTGCCATTCTTTTATTAGCCAGGCTTAACCAGTGCTGTCGCCCACACCGAGTGTGTACTGATGGGTATCGAACCTACGACTTTCGATATTGTAGAGGAACTTGTTAACTATTGCATCACTAACTCTATGCTAACGTATTTTATTAATTAAAATATAACTCACGATATTATTTTTTCATTCACAATTTCACGGTTCATTTACAATTCTGTGAGGTTTGTTCGACCGTTTCAAATGGCCTATGCAGCATAAATTTGCATATTTCTATAGCACATTCATGCGTGTAAACGTAAACCTAGTCGAATTCAGTGAGCAATTTGGGCTCTTATTCGGCACATGACTGCTTCACTAAGTCCACTTGACCGTGCAGTATTGGGGTCAGGGCGGGACCTGGAGGATATCGAGCAACAGTAATTATAACACCCCCCTTCCACTCTGTCCATATTCGTTTGAAAAATTCACAGCTTGGTAATCTGATAGGGAAAGTGGAATGTTCTTGTGACATAGTGATCATAGTAACTCAAATTGAAATGAATTTTTATTAATCCATCTAAGTAAGTTTGATCATAACACCAAAAATAAATTTCAACAAATTACTTCTCTTTCCCAGCCGATTTCATATACACTTTACGTTTTGTAAGTTAACGTAATTCCTTATCTGCACTTGAAAGGAAATACATGTCACTCAGCTCGCTTTCAACTTTTTTTCCTGATTCACAGAATGGGAAGGAGAATGTTTCTGCTAGCTGCTTTAAAATGTTCAAATAGGTTGCAAACGCTAAACTCATCTCAATTTTAAATTCTTTACAAGTAAGAATGGGGACTTAATTACATGAAAATATTGGAAGGATTATTGACAAGCACGTTTTATGCATAATGGAAAATAATTCGTTGAACAAATATCTTATGATCCCGACCGAGAAACAAAATATTCAAAAGCAAAATTCCATTCTAGAAGTAATAAACAAAACATTTTGGCTGGGTTTTTAGTTAAACAGTATTTAAATTAATTTTCAGTGAGTTGTAGGCATAGTGATTAGCAGATTGCTTTTATTTCCATAGCTAAGACGATTGTGATTAATTTTAGGAATTGAAAATGTGTTTGTATTGGGGTATGTAATCACGCAATCGAAGATATCAAATGAGGCCAAATTCATGTTAAAATGGGGTATGTCTAGGAAGATCAAATGGTAAGTAAGTGAGTGAAACGTGCAATTTCAAAAATTAAGCACGTAATCAACTGATGAAAAATTTAACATTAAGAGGTCCAGTAAATGATATGACCTGGGAAAGAGAGGCCAGAATTAGCGAGATCGAAGCTAGGTGATCAGAATGACCAATTGCCTTGATTATTCCAGATAAATAAATTTTTGATAGATTTGTAGTTAACATCAACTTATTAGCCTTTATCGCCATTAATATTTTAATCCTGAAACATATCGGATTTCGCAAATACTTTGGCTGATTTCACTTTAATAGTACCTTAAATGTGGTGGAGCTAGAGTTTCAATTGCAACCTGATGTCTCTAACACGATTTGAAGACGTAAATGAAAGCGTATGCAACTGAGATGTATGAGATTTCTTTCAAGCATATAAACATTGAAAGTGGCTTACTAAATCTATCTGCAGCTGCTTAAATATTTAAGCAGGTACCGCATTTTGCAATTCGTAAAGCAGTTACTCGAATGAAAAGATAGTGAACGAACGTTATAGAAACACACGTTCAGATTCAAGCAAAGAACGCCAAAAATTATCAGACATAACTCAAAATCAGTCTAGTGCAATATAATAATTGTCAAAATTTTTTAGCTCTCGTTAATTAAATATCAGAAAACATTAGTGATTAAGAATTTCATTTCCATAATAATTGCAGTGAAATAAAATAATATCTGACAGTTGGAAAAGAAATCTGCTTTTCCCAAATCCCAAATGATTTCCTAACTTCCGTCGAAATTTCGTGGAACTCCTACAAATTCCTAGAACTAGTTTCAATAAAGATCTCTCTTCATAGGTGATAATTACTCATTCAAGATTTGTCCTAAATCTGATTTCGAACATCTTCTAAAATATCCGGATTACGATAATTACCGAAGCTGACACCAACATCCCGTTGGTATCAAAATTAGAATGTGGTATCAGTGAAAACCAAGTTCATTTGATTTGTACGAATAGTGAACTTCAGTCGATGTCAGATAAAGATTCTGCAGCTTTGGAGATTGGGTAAATAGCCCCACTCCATCTTTTTAAACATTCTGAGTTCCAGTTGCTTATTTTATAATGCTAATATATGGATTAGAACCGGTTTATGAAATGCGTATAATAGGAAATATTCGCAACTGTAAAATTTATGTACATTCCAACTTTCCATTTAAAATTTTAATAGAATTTGATCAAACTTATCAAATATCTGAAGACGTGAAGGCTTTTTATTACGAAAAGTCATCAATTACCTCCAAAACTTAGATAGATCCTTACTTTTTAGGATCAAAATCCTTGATATTGACATTTGCTCACAGCATTATCCAACATTCTCTTTTATTAACAACTCGCATATTCTTTCGGTAAATTGAACTAACTATTTGAAAACATATTTTGTTTTAAAATTTCCTAGACTTAATTAGCTTTAGAATTGTGCCATTTGAAATTATTTTAATAAATGAAATATCCACTTTGATTTCTGACATTTTATGAAATCATCCCTGCCTCTGTTCATCCAATCCCTCGCTTTCTGAAATTTTCTAATATTTGGTGGATTTCATGTACATATTTATCTGAAGTACCATATGCGCAAGCTATTGTTAAGTAAAATAAGGTAACGTAAATTATACTACTTATCCTATTGACTGCTTTAACCATCGCGGTTGACTATCCACATCAGTAATTATAATATAAGGACCTCTGACTTGGTTGACATGCATATCGACCATTGCGTCACTGATGCAAGCAATATATACCGTAGCAATTCTTCACCGTAGCTTCATATTCTAAGAACTACGCTTAATCGATGTTTACAAATTCTCGGGGGATACTTTGTCGAAGAATCTGTTCTGCCTTTCTGTCAAATAAATCTTATCCTTCCTCCTTAACTTGATTAAATATGACGGATAATTTATAAGGGCAAATTTTTGCTTTTGGCTTGCTTTATTTGCTTAATTTTAATATGTTTACAATCATTTTGATCACGTTATTTACAAAAATAGCGCTTAAATGTCGATCTAAAACGGAAAATTCGAAGGGGACTTGAGAAGCAAACAAATTTTAAATATAGATGTCACTTTAAAATATGCAATTTTCTAACTTTAAAAATGAATAACGTTGAAACATATTAAATTTCCACTCAACCGATATTAGATTGAAAGCTATTCAACCCCCTTGCCGAATTCTATTTTTGACATTTGACATGATATACGATCAAATGCACAAAACAAATTGATATTAATTCAAGAATTTAACGACTTTATGAAAATGTTCTGAAAATATATTCGCAGGTTGATGACTCGATAAGCTGTTATATTTAACCAAGTGTTGATTCAATAACTTACTGCTTAATGGAATAAAGCCCTCAGAAATTTGAGCGATATTTTCATCTTAATTTGGGATTATGTTTGTAAATTTGTATTTGACCTTTAAGATTAATAATCTCTGATTAGGGAGACGGAGCCACGGTTTAAGTCGCCAAACCTTGTTCGCTTCCAAAACGCACGAATATTCAGATTAAAGACAGGGTAGATAAGTTTATGTAGTGTTTTAGCGAATCTCCACACTTCTAGCCGTCATGGGACAAATTAACCTGCCCATTCAGGGAAGTGCAGTACCTCCAATCTCTTAATTAAAACCAGACAGATTGAAAAGTAAATTGCTTGCACAGGTGAAGGTGTCAAATTTCTAGGACTTGTGCACTATATCATGTCAACAGCAAAAGCTGTAATTACACTAGAATTTTGAAAGTGAGAATCACTGCAATTTATGCGTTTATGGACATTCATGTCAAGAGTTTGTCAAAAAGTGGAAACTGAATTTCGTCGTAGAACCTTAATTTGAAACACACAATTCAATTATCCTATACAATTTCCACATACTGATTTGGCACATCCAGAGCAAATCCACTTAGTCATCACTCACAGCTTTATTCATTATTCGTAATATACTGTGATCTCTTCGTTCTTCATTCAATATTTCAGTTTGTTTAATGTGGAATGAATTCACTCCTGGTTGTATGCCATGCCTATTTGAAAACAGTTACTGAAATATAAGTGGGTAATATTAAGAGCCAGGCTAATTTCTAGTGCGTGCTATTTGATAAGTCGGAGGTTACAGGTTTGGTGCCTGTCCGTGCAAATTCAATGAGTGGAATGGTTAAGTCTGGTTACAAATTGAAGGGTTAGGAGATTTCGAGTTTCTGACGTGAGAGCCTCAACGACCCATCCTCTAATCTAAGATGACCGCCGAAAATAGGCTTGGGCATCAATCATATTGTAATAACTATTAACTTCGTAGACATGTAACAGAGTATTGCGCAATGAAAATACTTAAGGTAAGGGATTTGCAGCAATTAGAATATGGATAATAAATAGTTGAGCATTTGCTTTCCAATTAATCATTAATAATTTTTTTAAAGAAGAATAAACTGATTTTAGAATGATTAGGGGTAGTTGCTAGTACATTCTCCAAATTCGGCAGAATTCCATTTGGGGGATTTTATTCGATGGGACAAATCTTGTCAATGATGTTTTCTTAAAGTAATAACTGAAAGCATCTGTTTCAGAATTATAAGTAATATCTATCAAAACGCATTTAAAGTGGCCGATTTTGATCGATTATACAGATGGCCTGCTAAGTTAGTATCAGCAAATTTTCGGTCCTTTCTATAGAATGATTTACCCTTTCGTTCAATAATGGGACATCCATTGCCTGCCTAATGACTGTCTTTCACAGCCGCAATAGTGATATATTGTTTTTTCGTTTTTGGATACTTGGAAATGGTCCGATGGTTATAATTTTCACACTCGAGAAAAAACTCAATTTCAGTAAAGGAGTGCTTCGTGAAATGTGAAGTACGAAGTAGGGTGACTAAGCATTGCAATAATCCCAACTCGAAAATAAACTGCCGACTACTATTCTCTTGGCATTAATATCCATTTCAAATGACAAATTACATCCAATGCATAATGTATAATGTTACTCTCTGCAGCATAACGCTTTTGGTGAATTTTAATTTAAAATAAGCGCCGTTTCCCATGTGTTACTTTAAGTGGCACTTCAATATTCATTCGCAAACCATTAAAAATATTGATAATCCGTAAAATATAATCCTTTTAAAAGTGAAATAAACGAAAATTTCGTGATTAACCATGTATTATTTATTATCTCTGAAATTCTACCCAGTTTTAAAATATGTAGGTGCGCTGGTGGAACAAAGCCTAAAGACGTACTTTTTCCGTCCGAGATAATGGGTTAGTAACATAATGGAGCCTATAAAGTTACGAAAGTAAAGAATGATTCTTGATATCCTTTACTCTTTGCAAACGAAGGTGAGATGAGAAGGCACTAGCGGATCAATCGCTACAAACTCAAACATGATCTGCCAACTGGTTAACTACTTTGTCCAATAGACGGCTGTTACAAAAATTAGGTGAAAGTGGATGGTTACAAATTCATAAGAAAATTTATTACCCAGAGTTTCATTACGAAGACGAAGATGATGTGTTTGAATGTTTTTCCAAGATGAAAGATTGTAAAAATGGAATGCCATGAAAAAGAAATATATATATATGAATAGGGTATATATAAATTCGTGGCCTGAAGAGTTTCATCACATCATGTTTCCTACTTTTGTCTTAATTTAACTGCACTTAGACACGACTTCCTATTACTGAGATAGTTTAAAATTCGTTTATAAAATAATTACGATGCATCTAGTTTAGAAGATATCAATGTAAGCCGGAGAAAACTAACAATTTCGGGTGATATTTTGACATGGATAATTATAACGTCTTTTCTAATTCGATTATAGAAATACTATCACCGATAATATTAAAAATATGAGTAAAACATTAATTAAAAGAGGCAAATTCAACCGTTTATTGATTAAACCAATTTGCAATGTTTTAAAGATGCAGAAATGATAAACAGAAGGAATATTGACTAGTGTACTTCAGGCCAATTAAATGACGTGTCAGTGACGTGTGCGTCCACCCCTTCCGCTCCCTCCTCCCCTTACCCATCATATGGGAGTCCCGTGTTTGTTTTATTTATTGTAGATGGCTATTATCACACCACTCCACTTTAATGGCACACCCCATGTCACTATCAGAGTGTGACTAACTTGAACCGGCTAATTTGAGCAGACTGATCCTGACTTTTGAGAATAGCTCAGATGTGTTGACGGAACGTGAATTGAAGCGGGATATATTTAAGTTCAAAATAGTCGACAGATTTAATGCTCTAAATTCGTGAAAGAATTGGTTTTAAACCATGTTCATTGCCCAACTCAACGTTGAAAACTAAAACGTAGTACGAATTGGAAATATTCGCCTCATCAATATTTAACAATGAGGATGAGAAGAAGGAATAATATTCTAACCAGACCAGAAAAATCTTTTTTTTACTTTATTTATCATTGGTCGAAGTAATATGAAATATATTTACATGTGACAGGCCTTTTTTCTGTTTGGAAAAATGCATTACAGACATAATAGCTTTTAGGAGAATCTCACCCATATTTCCTTCTTGACATCTGAAAAATATTTTATGGGTAAAAGATCCCATCATGTTCGAACAGAAGTCTTAAGTAGTCACAAGGAGTCAAGAATAGGGTGGACTTCTCTGTTTGGTTTTGTAAAAGTTAATATTAACCTTACAGCTTTAAAATTAAAATTTAAAATCCTTATCCGTATTGTATTTACATATAAAGTGCGGCGATGGTGTGGTGGTCATTGTGCTGAGGTCACGAGACTGATGACTATCAGTGCACATTCTTTGATGTGGACGTCTAACCCTATTGGTTAATTCTGGCCAACAAGGTAGTTGGTAGAATGTAAGTTGGTCATAAGGGCGATTGCAGGATATCTTTCTCTTACCTAAATGAAGCACTGGTAACGCTTTTCCTAATGGGATTGGGAAGCTTTTGCATTAAATGTCGATATATTCCCTCAAACAGTGAAATGTTTAAGAGCAAGAGTTCGGAAATCAGTTATTTGAATTGAAAAATGGCGATGAAAAAAAAAGTGCAAGCCCAAATCAATGTAAAAATTACTAAGAACTATCATGTCAAACTGAGGATCACCGGTTCAATAGCAGAGTTCAAATTGTTCAAACTAATGTACGCGAATGCCCATGGAAAATTATATTCATAAAATGAGTCTATAGACCGGATTATAACTTCTCAGTCATCCCATATATATAATAGCTTCAAAACGTCGTATCATTTGATTTTATCAGCTCACTTATGAAGCTATTACGGACCTTATTTCAAATGAATTAACTATGGCATCTGTTCTGATTAGTTAAAATTGTTTTCACACATAGGTAGACCTTAGAATAAATGTACATCTGAGCCTAAATAACGGATAGTCATGTTTGAAGAAAAGTACTTTGGAGCCTTTCCGATGGAAAGCCACACCTTCTGTCAGCTCTAAATTAACAGACTGTCAGTTTTTCCAGTCAGTGGATTTGCGCGAATGTTTTAATAGCCCGTTATTTTATACAGGGATAACATTGTTCCGACAATAGCATAGCCACAAGGTGATAATTTTGGAGTGGGGGCAGAAAGATTTGGTCCATAGGGTTAAGGATTTTTACTAATTTAATAGTAAGCTGAAGTTGGTTATTTTTTGCTGCATCCGGAACATTAAGTATATTCATCCGTCGGAAATATACGTCACCTCATAAATTCCTGAATCCCTAACTTGTCAGACGTGTATTTGTGCTCAATGTATCAGTATACTCTAAATCACAGTAATATCGTCCTACCTTCGTAAATTCATTTCATCCTTACCAGACACAAAACTATGCAGGTAATATATTTCACACCCCTTTAACTAATTGAAGATCACTTAGAGCGGACTGTTCATATTCGCATATTTTGATAACATGCTAAACTTTTGGGTCCACGGCAAAGGTAAAATAACCTAAATAAATACGCAATTTCAAAGAACGTTAACGAAAACCTCAAGACCCTCTAATCAAGGTTGTTAGCGACTTAATTAATCTGGACGAAGTGAACTAAAATGCAGTGATATGAAATTCAAGCACTGCTGGTACTAGAAATTTGGTTACTTTGCATAACTCGGCCGTCGGAGTACCATAATCATCAGATCGATAAGTTAACTAAAATTCAAGGTTCATGCATTAAGTTTTAATTTTTTAAATAAATAAATTACTTATGTTTCAAATTGGGGTAGAACACTGCGTTTTCAGTGTTTTTATATGTGAGTCGAAATCTCCCAGAGCTTTTCTAAATTCAGCTATAAAAATACTACTTTATCATCTTTTAACATTTAAGTAAGGCAGGTTTGCACTTTGTATAATCAAAGCTCTTTTTGAGATCAGAGCATTGTCCTGTAGAAGAAACTGAACTGCAATGCGAAGATGTTTGTTTATCGTAAGCATTATTAAAGAGCATAAGGAAAAGACAATTATGTGCAATGTGCCTCAGTGGTGTAGTGGTCAATATACATGTCCACTAGGTCAGAGGTCACAAGATAAGTTCTGACGTTGATGGCGGACTACACTGATTAATTCTAGTCAATAAGGGTGTGGTAGAAGGTGAGCTTCTCATCAGGTGACTCCTGAAAAACTATTTCCTGTTCCAAAGTCGAATGCTATTCACTTAACCCCTTAGGGTGTTTTATTACGTTTATTTAATAAACTCTTTAGTATTTTGTCGGAAGAGCTTGTATAAGGGAGCAGCTTTAATTTAAAGTTGGCTGGTGAAGAAGATCGATTGATAATTCCAGCCGATTCAATTTATTCGAAACCAAATTGATGAGATAAGTGTTGATATTAATCATTCAATACTCATTTGTTCTCCCATGGCTGCTTTGGCAGGTTGTCAAACATATTTATAGGTAATGCGATAGAATTATACCAAGCGGAAAATCTTTTTATTCAAGAGTTCACTAAGGTGTTTTATTATTACGAAGAGGAGTTTTTAACGTACCTATTATGACACCGTTGTCTGAGACATACAGTCCGTTGCATTTACCGTCCGTCATATTTACTATTCGTAAAATTTTGGAAAAGTTGAATAACTGAACATGGTAAACACATGTTAGTTGGTTCAGTTGGATTATGTTCGCATTACTTTCACACTTGGGGATATCAATGAATAAATACGCACCTGATCAGCATGTTGATGCTTCCCAAACTTCCTCTAAGTGTATGTAAATACAGCACCAAACCTGGATGTCCTTAATATCTCAGCTATTTATAGACTTATCAAAATAGGTCATTTGATGCGATTTCAATATTTATTCTCGTTAGACTTAATTTGAACTGAAATTGCCAAAAAATGCCGATTAATCGAGGTAAATAGTTTATGTGTATATAAATTGAACCAATGATGGGAATAAAGAATTTAGATACACGATGAATTTGAAGTGTAATTAAGTGGGCTATCAGCAAATTGGCTAATTTGCATATATCGGTTGTCAGGGGAAACCCTACACATTAGACCTTTAATTTAATTTGATATGTCTTGCCATCTCAGAAGAATCCCCTTACTAGTCTCACCAGCAGATTATAAGAAGATAAACATGTATTAAAGTGGCATGACCAGCCGTTCAATTAAATTATCTTTTAAATGAGCTCTATATATTACGGACACTAACTCACCTTAAAACTCAAGAAATCATCAAGTTTGAGCTTTTCAATGCCTGAAAATAACAAACTGGTAGCAGACAACGCAATTTTTTAAATGTTCATGGAAAGTAAGAATCTTGGTATCCTGACCTTAGTTTACATTCATTTTCGACCCTCTTCCATTTTATTCCGCATTGGACTATTTTGCTATTTGTTATATCAATCAGACATATTAATGATTCAAGGGATACTTTTGAGTGATTTCAACTGATCCGGGTTTAGAAAAACAAGTAGCTAAGGTATATGATTTCCCCCAAGCTATTCTTCAGGTCATACCTTCTATCTTCTAAGACTGATTTAAATTCAGTGAAATGCAAAGTAAGTACATAGGTTAATTTACATAAGTCGGTAGTCAGAGAAAGCCTTAGCTTTCGATTTAATTAAACCCACCTACCATTTTGGCAAACACTAAGATGCTCGGCGATTTACGCACTTTTCATTTTAAAATGCCCAGTTTTATATTTGTGGGAATTAGCAGTGAAATTCAAGTGGTGCGTCATTTGTTTCATTTTATCTCAAGAATGATCTGCTAATGTTTGCATCTAAAATACGGTTTCGACAGATAACTGTGAGCTTTAAATATCAAATGAGCCTTATATTAATTATACCGCTATGGAACGAATAAGTTCTACTGTAAACAAGACAAAATAAAGCTTTTTGCCGAAGTAAATATAAATATTTAATAAGAAATGTGATACATGTTCCTATATTTTTTAAGCTTGAATTTCAAAGAACTCAGGTGACAAAAAGGCAATTGTTTCTAATGTGTTCACTTTGAGTGAAACACCTGACGGAGCCTTGAGAACTTAAAATTTTTGGCAATCTCGTCTCTGCTATTTTAAAACTAAACTGTGAAATATCGTGTAGTATCATACGCCTTCTCAATCATTGGAAGAAAGAAATGAATTAAAGTGGCAAGATCGGCCCTTTTTGATTAAATAAAACCGGTCAATAAGTACTGAGCATCACTGACAAGCATTTGTTGCAATTCAGGAAACGAATCGTGAAATAAAATGAAGATTGTGATTCCCCAACTTTGCTTTCAGTATCATTTAGATCCTCACCCCATTATCATCTATTGAATTTTCTGTTTTTCGATGTCAGTGGCCTCCCACAATTAAAAATTGTAATTTTTGTACTGCTGTGGATAATAATAATAACAATAACCATTGCGATAATAATCTTTTCTGAAAGTATCTAAGCTGCCATCTACTATCTGTCCCTTTTGCTCTCTGAAACGATAGATATAGTATATTATTGATGACCCATCTACCAGTTGCCTCTAAATATTACTGCATTGAATAGTTACTAATTTTCTAAATGTTGCAGTAAAGGATACTGGTGACTGATTTCATGATCTTGGCCCCTGAAATGCCAGGTTTTGCTGTAGCAACTTCAAACTCAAAAGCGAAAACAGATCTCCAAAGGTAAAGCTCTTGTGAAACTGTGAATCTTTTCTCCTTTCATACTTTAATTGAATTGTCTAACAGTACTTCAAATTTAAATGTGTTTTTGTTTATTAAAATTCTTTCGTTATCTTCACTTTGCCATGAGTAGCTAATGCTGACTGACAGCTCTGTAACTTTGAATTTGATGCCTTCGCCCCAATCTTTCCAACTCCCGATTTTTTCTGCCAACAAATGAATTGAGAAAGGTTTTTGTACGTAAAACTAAGAAATTACAGATGAATAAGAACCCTTGTTATTTAAAACAAAAATCTAGTTCACTTGTCTTCACTTCGCTACCAAGGCGTAGCTCCAACCTGACAGAAGGCTCTTTTTAGAAAATATTGCTATTAAGACCGAAATTGTCAAATTTCACCTTCCCTACCTTCAGTTAATGGCACACTGAAAGCTCAAACTCTACCTGTCCAAACCGTGTTTTTGGTATAAACTGTTGATCAAATTGGCTGAAGAAGTTCTATTTCGACGAATAAAAGCATAAAAATTTTTTGAACAGAGACTGAAAGTATTTTCAGTTAATTTATTGCTCCAGAACTAACAGAAGAATAATCCAAAAATATTGCAAATTAGTTCTAAACTGACAAAATGAGAATGCAGATGCCTATGGAATTCTACATAAGCTTAGCTATTTAAGTATTAAAAGGACATCCCTGGCTGTTTTGATAGTGTCTACCTTTGTATGATCATGAAATTGTTAAATTCTAAATGTCAAAGTCTCAATTCACGAGATTTTAGACGCTGCTGTGTTCTGTGAATAAAATTATTAAAGTTACACATTATCAAGCGAATAGTAAAATAATTAAATGTCACACGTGCCTTTATGAAGGTAAACTTTCTAGAACAACATTCTTTCACAGTCTTCATGGAACACAAATAATTTTTAACTATGGGAAATAAGGGGAATGTCCAGTTCAGTGAACACAAATATCTGACTGGAACGACTAAACGCTGCTGCCAAACAGGTGTTCAAAGTGTGAAGGATGGCGAAATTGGGATGTCTGATCGCAACGAGAATGTATTCAATTCATTCAACAAAGATGCGATTTGGACTGGGAGGGTGAAAAAAGGTAAATTTGGAAATTTAGTTTATAAAACCAAAATTTTCGCTAAATTCCAATTTAACTACGGCTTCTTTGCCTCTGAAAAAATAATAATTTCTTGGATTTTTTGTGAACATATATTTAAATCTGCGTATTCAGGGCAAAATGATAAAAACAGTAGAGCATGTTGCTTTTCAAGGATGGAGGTTTGCACTCATTTATACTTTATTACCTCAGTTCAATTTCATCTGATTTGACCACACTTGAATGAGTGCGTATAACATCACTGCAATCTTGAGAATTATATGAATTTCTTTACCTTCAGGAGGTCAAATTTCTTAAACTACTCAGGACTTCGATTTGGAAAATGCGATCTTGAGTTTTGCATCCAGTTGGGCATGTATTTCTGTAATGTTCCACCATCAACATTTCAGTCGGATGAATTACTTCCAAACTATATAGTATGATGGTGTTCTTTAAATGAATGTTTAATCATAGGGTGTAGTAGAAAGCATTAAGTACCATAAAAAATGAACTGCCATAAATTCTGTTGGGTTATCATATCTGCTTTTTTTTGAGAAGGCGAGCAAACATATGAATGTTCTGCCAAATGTTATAGGTTGCTATTTATTTCCCAGGCAGAACATTTAATACACTTCTCTCAATAATATTATTTCTCATTTTTAACAACGCTATTGCAGGGTAGTAATAATACTGACTCTGCAAATAATATTAGTCAACTTTTACTGGGAACTGCCAGGTGGCGGTGGCCAGCTATTCTATGGATACTAATTAATAACCGTGATCCTAATCTGCAATCATAAATTTTGCTGATCATTAATAAGCTTTAAGATGAGAGAAAATATACTTTCCTTTAGGTCATTCCCTTATAAGCATCAATCATGCTTCAACGTGGAGGATTTCTCTGCCTTACTACGAAGACCTATAAATATTAATTGCAGCCTGTATCGATGTAAAACCAGAAATATCCCACAATAAATGTAATTAAATTAGTCTGTTATTAGAATGAAGAGGAATATGGAGTAGTTTTAGAAGTATGCCTGATGCAAAGTTATTGTAAATACGTCAAGAGACAGGAAGTAAATATAAAAATAAACTGATAACAAGTAAATCGAATACATACCGAAGTAAATTATTTAACACTCACCTTGATTAGATGTGAAGTATTATGATAAAGATATTTTTATTCGATTGCTTTACGAAAGGAATTAACCAGTGTGATCAACCATTTCATTCACTGAATTCCTCATATTATTTTACAGTTATGATGCACTCAAAATTTTAAACATTATGGATGTTGATTGAGATATAACTCCTTATAATCATCTATAAGAACGTGCCAGGTTATCGGCGAGAAGTTAAGTTACTCGAGTAAATAGATGGTGGACCATTATAGAAGCATACTCTCGAACCCAACGCAAAAAAAACTGACAAGAATGGACATGAAAAACTCAAGTTTCTTTAATGGAGTCCTGAGATGTTTAAGGAAGGACAGTTGAATGCTTATGGGCAAATCAAGCTACAAACAAAACCTCGGGTCATGTCCTCCCCCGTCATAGGATCTCACATAATTTTGAAATTTGCAGAAAAGAAATATATTTTGTAAGAGCACAAAATTTTCCAAAAGAGAAGATGCTAATTTCATTGAGTTCCATTCTATTCCATGCTTCTAGACGGTTTTAACCATTTAACGATTTTAGAAAATATAACAAACTGATGTAGAGAATTCTAGATGAATATAAACACTTGAGAAAGAATAGAAAACGTACAGCGAATGTTGAAAAACATCAATATATGGCTTCTTGAAATTCAAAATCTTAAAATTCATTTTTTTCCAATGGACTTAAATGTGAGAATTTGATGGTATTTATATTACTACCGGTAGTCACGGCTACGATTCGGGTTGCCATTTCTATACTGTCGGTCGTCCAGTAATGTACATTATGACTAGAGTTACTCAGTTCCAACAGGAAGATGGAAGAATTGTAATTTAACTCCGGTACAAATTTCACAAACAAGAGCATAGGAAAACCATAATTGGACGATCCAGTGCTAGAGAAACAACTTCTGCATAGCGAATTTTGTGAATTTTACAAAATAAATGGAAAATATTTTATTATGCTCCCTATTATAAGAAGAGCTTACCTTGGAGAATATTCTCACTAAATATACTGACAATGGTTCGAAACCCCATTCGCAATTGTCAATATGGCTAATAGTAACGAAAAGTTTTACCAAAACATTCATTAAATACTTATGCAATAAATGAATCATTATTGTTATTATTACATTTCCAGCAAAATACCCGAAAATTTGCTACCTACTTTTTCTTGGGAATTCTCATTTCACTGAGTTTTTCCACGAACTTTCTGCTAAGTATGTTAAAGTATGAGAATTAAAGTAGTTTAACCAATTATTAAATTATATTCTGGATTCAAGTAATCATTTCATTAATTTCTCATTCTCATATCAGAATTTGATCGGTAATTTTGGTGACTAATTCATCTCTCAAGTTTAGATTTCATTTTCCGGAAATCTTACCTCTTAATGATTTAAAATGCTTCCCACAAGTGGGAAACTTAATAGAAATTAACATATCCTTTTGCTTTTAAATGTATTACATTCTCTCACATTTGAAATCTACCATGGCAGAGGAAATACAAAATAACCATTAGAATACACAGAATTATTATTTATTAGCATAATAGTTTGCCTTGAGTTAACTATAGTGAGCTCAGAAATGTTTAAAATGTCTTTTTTGGTATTCTCCACCCGCTCATAGCAGCAAGATGATACAAACGAATCAAAGTGGTACAACAAATCGTCCAATAAAATCAAGAGATTAGCAAACTTTGAATATCGCGAACATAAACTCACCCAGAAAACCAAGAACCAGGTCAGGAAAATTAAACTTTGGTACATTTTGAAGGTTCAAAGTATGTTTTACTAACTCAGTTCTTTTAGAATTAAAATTAACGAAGACCTTTGACTTTCTGACTTCACTGACCCCATTTCATCCCTTACTAGACTACAGCCCCATTATTAAAACTCATTCGGACATTTTCATTGCACTCTGCATTAATAACCTCAATAAAAGAATATGACGTTGGGATTCCTCATTTATTGAAACGAGGCAGAACTCACGATTTTCACATTTTGTTATGAAATGCAGAGGCAAATTTGACAAATTTTGTGATAATTATTCAAGCCCAAACTCTATTTAACAAGACAATTTCCTATCAGCGTCTGCTACATGTAGTTTTAAATACTTCAACGATCTTTCAGACAAGTTTGCACAAATATGTGAATTTCAGTTGACATGGGAGAGGACATCGAGCCAGGGTAATTGTAATATAATATTGCAAAATTTTTCCGCACAGCAGGTATACTAATCCACTTGTTCCGAACGGAGCATTTAATCAATCTAGTTTATTTTCAAGATAGTTGTAAATTTTTTTTCCTTAATAAATATTGTTATTGTGTCTATTTACACAAAAAACCACATCCAAGATGTGATTTAGACAAGAGGTGTGTATCTTTCAATATCACTTCAAATGTGGAGAACGACACAATTTGGGGGATTTCGATTCAAAAACCAGAATTTCTATAAATATTTCAGTAACATTTGGGGTCTTTTGTCGTTAAAAACTTAATTTCTTGAGATTCATTCAAGTAGGCCGTCGGAGATTAAATCTCACTGAAGGTGGGTGAAATTGTGAAAGATATTGAAATCGTTTACACTTTCTCAATCTCATCCAGGTCAGACTGGTTCGATATTAGAAGAAAGCCTATCCAAACTGACCGAGCCTAGAATGTTAATGTTGATACTACTCCCATTCTTGGGGTTACAGAATTGTTAGTTAGCATAGACGAGCGTGATTTTTCCTTTTAATGCTAACTTACAGGATTTTAACCTAGCTGAACTCACTACACTTCACCCTAGGTTATGTCCTTTGAAAAGCTTTTATATTTGAAAAAATTTTTTGATTTGTTAACCTTTTAAGTTTAAAGGAAAATAAGTAATCAAAAGTATGGCCATTTCTATTTGATGATCAAAATTTCTCATTATATTTATAAATCGGGCTCTATTTGCCAAGCCACTTAAAAACTGCTTTCTAAATTTTATTTTTGACGTGGAAATGACAGAAGGAAGATACATTGATCAAAAAGTGCGATGAGTAATTATTTTGCCTTGAATGAGCATTTAATACCTGAGTTAGCGAACACACTAACAGTTAACAGTTCTCCGCAAAATTGGTGCCAAGCTCATAGAGGAAAGCCTCATCCTGGGTGGAAGAGTAGCAGCCCGGAGTCCCTCTAATAAGGGGCTGTTAGATCTTCCCTCGACTTATGTACATGCTGATATTTCAGAAATTTGAAATCGTCCTAACTCATCAGAAACCATATATCCATCAAAAAGATATTTTGACCCAAGGAGCTCTGCAAACACATCAAAGAATGACTTAAAACAAAAATTTTCCAAGATAAAGATTTACTGAGCCACGAATTTTAACTTTAAATATTTTATACACATTAAAAGTAATAAAGGTCAAGCTTCTTCAGATATACGGTCTTATTTATTTTGTTAATTACTATGTAATCGAGGACTCGATTTGCGTGGTCACGACATCTACTTAATAGTGAAGATTTTATCCCTGGATTGGATTTCGCATACTGAAGCAAAGAATGTTTTAGATACCCATAAAACGTGCTCAGAGTATAATTTACTGGTATGTGAGTTCAGTTGAGATAGAAATGATAAAATGTTGAGGGTACTTTATTTTGCTCCTCGAATTTGCAAATATCAAACGTTCTATTATACCATTAAATTTAACATTCCTTGCGAAATATTCAAGGATTTTAGCGCATCGATAGCTTGGCGATGATCTTTATTACTCAAAGGAAGGCAAACTACTCTTGCTTACAGTCTTTAAACATGGACTGTCATCTGAATGAATGTAATGGCAAGAGTCCGATAAGTTACCTACAGCAGAGTTCACTATTAACCATCTTTTCCTACAATAATTGAACCTGAATGAGTCCAGAAATGAGTCAAAAGGTGGACTCATACACTTTTGTTGAATTGTTTTTTCGCTGAAGAACAGTTTCTTTTCGCTTATCTCATTAAGCTAAGAGTACAATACCGCTATTGCAGAATTAAGGAGGGTTCTTGAAATAACCTTTACTTTGGTATTTCATTAATAAGGCATGTCAAGTAGTTTCACAACTATCGGGAAATTGGGTTTTATTGTGAATAAATTTTAAAAGAACTTCTTTTAAATCCGAAAAGTAGTTATTTTTAGGAAAAAAGGGATGCGAAATAATTTTTCAATAATTAGGGGTTGATACTTTTGTCGAAAATATAGTTTTGATCCATTTTAAAGAAACCAAAGTCGCCATCTAAAGTGATTAACAGACTAAGTGAGGTTATCATGAAACCGTTCCTCATTTAAGACATTCCTAAAATAGCATTCAGAAAGTTTGAGAACAGAAGACTTAAACCTAATCTGATTATTATGAGGAAGTTCGTCTTGAGACCATAGTATTACAGGACCATGATGGATAATGAGATTGCTACTGTGAAATCCCTCATGGCTACAACGCTTGCCAAAGTCGATTGCCATCTCTCAAACTGCAAAAACTCAATGCCTCTGGAAAACTCGCACAAGAACAGGGAAAGATAACATAACCAGATGTAAGTAAAAGTTTACATGAAATATGTAATATTTTAGCACTCTGGAAGAAATAACTGCTTTACAAACCTAACGATCAATCCACTTTGAAATGTGTCAACGATTTTAAAAGACAAGGACAGTTGTGAGAAGTTGATTGCTTATTCCCACGTTAGATAAACAGCTACTCTATTTTTGCGAAACCTTTATTTCAATCGTAAAGAGTAAAGACTGGTATACTTAATAAATACTCGAAAGTAGCAAAAACGTCAGCAAATATTCTTGATTCTGAGCTGGGTGCTAAATAAGTGAAAATCCCGAAATATAAAGAAGAAATTGAGTCCTCACTGAAGAAATTTCAAAATAAATTTCAAAGCCACTTTTAATCGGAGAAAAAAGAAAATTGTGCAAAAAATAAAAACTGCCCATATTTTAAGATTCCACTTAAACTCTTATTATATATTAATATTATTATTGTATCTTATATATTATTACTTTTTAAATTAATTACTAAATGAACGAAATGTTAAACAACTTTAAATTTTGGAAGTCAAATGGGATTGTCAACATTTGAGAATTCAAAACTTGATACATTTCACTCTGCATTACGTTTTTATGTGCGAACTAGGCTTTGATGAACCGGTAATAAAGTAACAATTTGGGATTTTTGCATGCCCTTTGTACCTCCCTCCGATCAAAGCATCATGATAAAAGGTTTCGACCGGACTCTAATTAAATAAAAAATAGTATTTTAATAGGGTGATCAAACAAATTTTCTTTTCTAAACTTTCTATAACAGCTTTCTGAATGCTAAAAGGAGTAATTAGACTGGTAAAGATTAAATGAGAAGAGCCTAGCAGTATTCAAACAGACCTTTTTAAGTTTATGCTCACCGAAATGAACTTAATTTCATACTTTTGCAGAACGTTCTCAAATAACATCTAGTCAACATCAGTAAATGCTATCAGTAAAAATCATGTCTTTGACGCGACCTTAGGATTGAATAGATATATTAAAACACTCATTTTTAAGATTTCACCTCCAAGTTATGGTTTCGATTTCATTTTCGTACAATGCTGTAGGAAATGAAACACCAAGGTATTAAACCTTAACTTCAGTTGCACCTTCATTTTTCTGCTTTGCAATATGATGTTAAGCAAACTATTTCTAATACTGTAGCAAACGAAACTCGCTGAAGACAAAAATAGGGGATTAAAGAATTTAGCTGAAAAAAGTTTGATCTGAAAAGAGGTCTAAACCGATGGCAAATCCCACAAGGATTTCGTCTTAATATGGGATTTGTGTTCGTGATTTTCCTCATGAAGTAAAAAATGTTAAACTTAACAAATAAAATCAGCGATTGTTTGATCACAGTAAATTAAGACATATTTACAAGTCGGTAAATTGGTCTTGGCAGCAGACTTTAACTTGGATAATATTAACTTGAGTGGTCTATATCCGATTCTAGGTTGCAATTCACCAGAATAGTTTGTGACCTTTTTCCTCCAGGCCAGTTAAGTATTCTTTTCGAGTTCATCATGAAAAGCATTCACAATTCCCAATTTTGGTAGGAGAATATCTCTTGGAGCCGCTCTCATGAGAAATTTTGTTATTAGTTCCATTGGCCAAAAGTAACCACTGCTGCTGGCCATCCACTTTATTGTGAATGAACGAGCATTGATCCCGTGAACTACGATGTCTCATGTTGACTTTTATCATCCTGTAAGTATCCAAAGTGTTTGACCAATTGTCAAAATTGATAAATTGATCAATAAGTTGCGGATGTCACGATCATTCGGAGAGCCAAGAGAAAACTCTCAAATTCGAGCACTGAGACATTGGAATATGAAAAATGAACAATATCCCAAAAGAATAAAAAGCGTTCAATTTGAATCTAAAGAAGAAAATTTGTAAGGTCTTTTCGATGTTCTGCTTTGAATTCTACGACTACTTGATCATACCTATGTTGGACCGCTTCCCTGTTCCCTGCATCCATATGTTTCCTGGTGACTAAATGTGCATCAGTTCATGCTGTCACATTTGGTATATACATTTTTTGGTATACATATATTGTTTTCATTTTCTCACTGATTCTTAATCTGCTAATAAACTGTGATAATTTAAATTAATGGCTTTAGCTTTGATTTACTTCTTAGGACAAATCGGTTAAAAACGGCCGACCCTATAAAAATTCGTCTGTTTCAATTCTTCACAGAATCACAAAGTGCCCTCAAGATGGCCGCACAGTATTTTTAAATGCGGTTGGAAGTCCTTGCACCCCATGTGAGAAATTCTGACTGTTGGCTTCCCCCGCCGAGTAACCAAGAGGACACAACCGTCAAAAATAACCTTCACATCCGTATGTAGATTCTTTTATAATGAAATCACACGTCTTTGAAAATGAACAGGATTACGTGAATTCATTTTGACAACCATCGAATTCGTGATCTCTAACAATGTAGAAGAGCTTGTTAAACACAGACCCCCAATATCGACATAAAATGAAACTTTAAGGGTCCACTATCGGAAGTTTTCACAGTACTTAAATTGGGTGGAGGAAAGATATCCTGGGGCCGCTCTTACGAGAAACTCATATTCTACCGCCTCTCTTGTTGGCCTATTGATCATCCACATCACTAGGCCTGCACAGATGGCGATTAATCTCGTGACCTCTGACCTAGTGGAAGTCTTTGATCTTGCTTGCTTTATCTAGAACCTTGGAACTCATCTCTCCTCTTTAATAAAATAAATACAATCTGTAAATTTAGTGAATGCTGATGGCACTAAAGGCTAGGAGTTTAGGACCCCCCTTTCCGAAATAGCTAAAATTGGGCTAACTATCCTCTATGTTCAAAAATTTTTCTGGGCCATCTTAACTTTGGCAAGAAATACTCATTATACTCCTAGCAATTATTTCAGTTTTTTTTTTCATTTTAAATTTCAGTTTTAATATACAACTTATTGGCAACCTTCTTCCCATTTTAATTAAGTATATCTCCAAGTACTGGCTGCTTTTTCAGTTATAAAGAAGCCATCTCCTTCTTCTAAATCATAGAGAACAATGATAAATTTAAAATTATTCTATCTTTTCTTGTTATTTAGACTTAATCCAAATTTTCCCTGAGTAAATATTTCTTTTATTTCTCAAAGAAGGCGCTGCCACGTCACCCTGCCGAAATAAGTTCCATGGCCTTTTTTGAACATAAGCTCTTACTGTATACATTTTGACAAGAAAATAGAGGCCAGTCTATTCTGACAGACCCCTGAACTCTATTCCGTCCATCTGATAAAACTGCTTTCTCTTTTAAGCAGTACGCTTGGCATACAGACAGAATGCGCATTAAAATAAACATATCATCTAAGAGTATCTGATAAGAACAAACTTAAGGCGCTCCTAAACCATTCAGAGAAGACTAATCCTAGGTCTACGACCTTTTAAAGCCATGTTATGTTAAGAGCAGATACCTCTGCGGAATCCTGTGGCGAATATTCTTCTTTGGCTTATGACTACTTCCTTGTTCTCCTAATTAAAAGCATCTTTTGGATAATTAGTACTATAGAGAACTAGAAACAATGATTACATTAAGCTATGGCTAAGGCAAATCAATCAGAAAAGTTTAGTTTAACTAATTTGTCGTGATCGAAACAGTGAGAAGGGAATTCTTGCAGAAACGGTGAAGTAGTAGGTCGGTAACTTTATGCGAATATTCGCAAGATAAGAAAGTAGCACTCTGTACTGTTAACAGGATCACTATTTTTCAAGCTTTTAAGTGTTACATTTTCTGTTGCTTTGAGTCTCATAAAAGACACGGGTGGTTGAAACGCCATATATCAGAGCGTTGAAATTAAATTCAATATGAGCCTCTTGAATAGATATTTTTAAATATCAACAGCGCATATTCTTCTGAGCTAAGTAATGAAGAAGCATAATTTCCATAACTCATGGCCAAATCTGCTTAAATTATTCTCAAATAATATGATTAGTCACGTGTCCGAATAGTACGATGTATAGAATCTTCTTGCTCAAATGGAGATTAAAAGCCGCCTTAATGTTATTTCTCGGATACTATTTTCATGACAGGTCTTATTAAAAATGGAAATATCTGGTTAATAAATAAATTTGCAAAACTAAGTATATATGGTTTACTTATGCAAATTACCTTTTTTAAGCTACTTATTCTCACGACCTTAGTAACGGCCTTGAGTTGATTAGCAACCCAGTGTACTCTAACAAGTGACCTTAGAGAACTTGAAAGTCTACTTTCCTCCTGGGACATGTTTTAGTAGGTCATTATTTGTAATTTATAATTTCACATTTATTTTTATAAAAAATTCCGGATAGAGAGAAAAATCGTTCACTTCCGATTAGATTTATCAGGCTAGGGGTGATCATCTTAGTTAGGCAGTAAGTCATGGTATTTGTGGAGTAGCCCCCAATTAGGTTCACATAACTCTTAACTTCTAGACACTGTGGGAATAACTATGCATGCTTAGTTGACAATAAACTTCATTCAAAGCTATAAGGAGTGGCTTCAGCTTAGAGAGAGACTATAAGTACTTTCCATACTGTACGAACTCCGCTATCACGACATAGGACTTCGTTGAAGTCAGTAGCAGAATAGGTATTGAGGGAGGACAGAAGAAAGGCGACTGTCTTGCAACTAATATGATTAAAAGCGATTAAGAGGAGAGTAATGCTTGATATGCAGGTGTTAAATAGCGGGGAGCAAGGGAGAGCAGAATCGATAAATCGATGGATAAGTCATACGCTGAGCAAGTGAAATAGTTAGAAATCGATAAGCAAATCACGATAAAAGATAACGGAGTTAAGGGATAAAGTTACTTTATTCCACTTCCTTTATATCAAGCAAAGATGTTTTTCGATATGTTTGGTGAATAATGCAATTATTATTTGTAGAATTTAGCTCATTAGGTGCAACGTTAAGCATATTTAAAATTTTAAGTCAAATTTGTTCCAAATGAAATGCTAACTGAAATCTCATGAAGGCAAAGAAACAGCTGGTGAAGTACAGGCAGAGATTAAGATCAAATTCACTTTTTATTCAGATTCAATCAAAATACTTTAATCCTTTGTCAAGTTCTTCTATAGAACTTGTCTAATATTTTTTTCCTATTTTAAGGTAGATGATGACAAATTACAAAATATTTAGAACATTACACGACAGATAGTGTAAGGCGTGATAATTAACTGTTAAAATATTGACAGAAAAGTCCCCTCCGAGAAAATGTGCCACAACTGACAATGTGTAGGCTTAATCTCTGTGAAGGTCTTCACGGAAAGATGCTTTATTATTAAGTTTTGAATGGTCGAAAATGGAAAAATTAGTAGGAAAGAGTAGTGTGATTTGGACGCTGAATTCTCCTCGAATACTTAAACAGCAATCATAATTGAAAGCCCTGGAAAAACGAGGAATAGTCTACTTGGATGTTCGATGTCATTTACAATTCTAAATTTATATGTGATGAGAAGGCACTGACGAATTGGTCATTGTAAATGGATAGACAGTCGACCATCTGGCAGACTTCCTTGTCCTATGGATGACTAAATTAAAACCAAAATGAAAAGTGGATGGTTGCAAAATCTTATGAAATCGTGCCATCTGAAATTGTGCTATAATGAGAATACGGATTTAATTGATTATGTAACATAAAAATATATCTGAAGGTAGCCTGACGATTTCAGAGTCCGATTCAAGTAGGGCTCTTGATTGTTTGACTTATCCCTCCTTCTAAATCCATTAGCTATTTCTTAAACTACCATCCATAATTGACTCTAGGAACAGTTTTAATGAAAATGCAATTGAACTCTCTTCCATTAAACCCAGAATCAAGCGCATTTGTCACCCAATATTCTTGTAAAATAAAACCGCCTTAGACTACTCATATATCTCGCACTCCAGAGGTCTAAGGAAAAAAAATCGTCTGTCGCAATTGGAGAAACTGGGAGATATTTCCTCTTGAATATCAAAATCCTAATATTTTGTTTTATCTCCTCTTTGATCGGCGTAATATTGAAATCAACATATCTCCCTTTCTAAATTAATATATCTGTTCATTTATAAGTATTTACCTTAAAAATACTTATTATATAGTATTAGTAATTATTAAATATTTACTCATTATTCTATTCGCACAAGCGCATGTATACCTATAGCCGTGAGGAAATAGTTCGGAAGGTGTGAAGATTTAGTCGATAGAAATATGGATATTTACTTCTTCTCAGCTCGGGAGAATTAATATTGATTCTCCTTTCAAAGATCTTTTGAAGAGACCGGCATTGAACCTGATGCTAATGTCATGGACTAAATTCTAATATGTAGCATCTCAAACACTCTAATTGCAAAACAGCCGGAAATTTGGCACAGGATGTCCTTTTTCGTCATTGTGTCTATGGCAAAGTGAGCCCGTCGATAGCATAAGAGTATCGTCCTATTTTTCATAAACATTTGCATACGGACGATAGCGCCACCGTCTTCACCTG
Source organism: Hymenolepis diminuta (assembly GCA_900708905.1). Lineage (NCBI taxonomy): Eukaryota > Metazoa > Platyhelminthes > Cestoda > Cyclophyllidea > Hymenolepididae > Hymenolepis > Hymenolepis diminuta. The sequence continues at coordinate 2,059,085 of CAADRB010000007.1, forward strand.
AATTCCCTTGGGGTGGAGATTTACTTGTTTTAGAGACAAGATGTGACGTCGTTGGTTGTTTTAACCATGACAGTTTGGTCAAACCAAGGGCAGGCATTTTTGTAATTGAACATAAACATCAGCCAGCTTTAAAATTAAACAGAAAAAAAGGAGTTACTCACCTTAAACCACAACATAGTTTCAGGGAAAGATGTCTGCACATGAGCCCTCAATATTCGGTGACAAACATACGATATATATACACCGCACTGGTGCGGATAAGTGATTTCATACAGAGTGGGGACTTGTGGATCCATTCTGGACCGGGGCAACAACTCATGATTGACGTCTGTGCGTCATGTCTGCCGTCCCGTATCTTGTATTAAGAAAAAAGGGACGTTAAAAAACATCTCGCCTCCTCTACACTAGAACAAAATCAACCCTCGGCAAAATCGTAGAGATGAGGCTTAAATGGGGCCCTTTGATCCATATGGACACCTGGAGTTAATGCATTTGAGGCTACTTAATGAAGTGAGTGTTATTTTATTGGAAATGGACTATTTCTTTTATAAAAATATATGTATTAGTTTTATCAGAAGTGTAGACGAATATATCGAATAATGAAGCAAAACTTCAGATGACAGACGACTGTAGCCATTTTGATTGGACTGGAAAATGAATATTACCACTGTATTTTATTTTATTATTGGCCGCAGTAATACAACAAATCACAACTTTTAATTGTGGGAAGCAAGTGACATCGAATGACAGTAATTCTATCAAATGATAAATGATATTAGTGATAATGGTAATCAGATAAAATTCCGAAAATTCTACTTTTGTTGAATGCAGGCTTCGATAATAGAATGCAAGATGCCCCTTAGTCCGAGATATTTTAAGATGATAGGTTTGGTCAGAATTTTTTTTGAGGCATATTGACATGATATCACTTTTCATTATCCCAGCCACTTATTTCATGAATCAGTTTTGATTTGTTTGGTAGTGAAAGAAACTGCTTGTCTGTAACAAACCGGGTTCCGATATAATAGGTGGTTGCTCCCACTCCATCATCATAGTTATGAAGCTGTTATTATTCCTGGAACCTGCAGGAAAGAATGGATGTTTTTCTCCTTTAAAAATTCGAAAATTTTCCCAGAACTTCATGTAATTAAAAAGGAGTGGAATTGAGGTTAGTGAAATGATGCTCGCAATTTACTAATATTTTTGGTTCCATGTTTAAGTTTTCGTTTTGAAACCTATTTCGACATATTATCAGCAACGCATATTTACACACAGTTTATAAAAAAATCAATTAATTGACCTTTGGATAAAAATAATAAACGAAAATAATAAACAAAATTTAATTTTAATGTTTTAATTAAAGTAGACTAAATATTTTTACAATTTAATTTTTTTCAATATTTTGCTCTTAATAAAGTTACCTCCCAAGAAGTTGGAATGTGAAATATGTCGAAAATCGGATCTCTTCGAAATATTCAACTGTTACTTGAATGCTTCATACCTATTTAAAAACAGCCCCTCGGGATTCTTACCGAAAATAAAGTTTATATAAAATCAGTAAAAGTGGAATAAATCTGTTCAATTGAAATTCAAAAGTTCATAACAGACCGGAACTGTTGAGACTTAAAATCCCTGTTAGTGGACCGAAGACTAGTGGAATTAGAAGGACAGACTCGTGATCAGCTTTATCAAACCACCGCATCTTTATAACCCCTTTCTATTTCATTGATCCCTCCGCAAGGCCAGCGTTACGTCTTATCAACAATTTGATCAGCTTAGTTAGAGCAACATAAGTATAGATTAGTCAGCCCAAAACCGATCGATAGAACATAAAATAGTCTACTTGAACTACAGCTCTTTCACGACCTTAAAACATTCCCCTTAAATGGGTAGTTGTACCAGAGTTTAGTTTATTCGCTATCGCTATCTACAGATAATAAGGAAATCGGGGTATTTTACAACTTCATACACAGCCACATCATCTCTAAGTTTCTTTAAATTACAAGTGCGAAAATTTTAATATCATAGTGATCACTTTTATTCTCAATAATCGGTCTAATTAATTTTCTTGTCTTCTAAAATCTACTAGAAATGAGACGCCGCTGCTTCTTTTATCGCCGTGGTGACAAATAATAGGTGTCGGACATATGACAGTTCCCCCACACTTTAGACATTCACCTACCAAACAAAACTCTTCCAATCTGCACCCCAAATACAATACTAACAACAAATGGAAGAGGATGGGTGAGTTTTCATATTTTATACAAAATAAATATGTAATATGACCCGGTAGGGTGACGTTTTTGGGAGTTAAAAATTAAAGTCAATAGATTTCCTTATCTCGACGCAGTTCATAGGAGTCTGACCGACGTTTTGAATGTCGGCGAACAACCCTTTTGACAGCCTCATAGGCAAGTTGAGTTTGGGAACGAATCCTGGTCATGACGCCGGTCTTGAAGGTCTGCTGCTTGGTTGTTGCACTGTCAGTCATGGTTGAGGTAGGAGTTGAGGTAGAACTGTGAGTACCTCTTACGGATGTTATATTAGAGTCCACTGAGTCTAGGCTGTCGCGAGATTTCAGCTTCTTGCTGGGACGGATCGGCATACTTCTCCTAAGGGGAAAAAAAATCAAGGATTCACTTATATCAACTTTTGCGCTTCAGGAACAAACAACGTTTAGGCAAAGAAAGAGTCTTTAATTTCTTTCAAAAGAAAGACATTTTAAAGCCTATCCGACTTTTGAGTTTGCTATAACTTCAATACCCACTTTTAAATTTTAATCTCTACGTCAGCGTGTCTTCCTATTTAACCACATATGCCTAGCAATTTTGCTGGATGCTCTGATGGAAAAAACTTAACACGACTTCGAGTTCCATTTTACATACCGAGTTAAAAGGCAAGTTACTTAGCAAGACGAACAAATAATTTTCGCGAAGGGAGTTTAAGGGAACTTTTTACCTACTTTATTTCCAGCCTAACTCTTTTCTTTCAGTAGAATTGCAAATTGTCTAACAAATAAAGATATGGATTGAATAAGGGTTCTGGATAACTTGAGTAAAAAATGGATAGGGTTCCATAGTGGACAAAACCGATTCAAGAATGAAAATGAAAATTACCTTTTTCGAGACTGACTATTATCGACTTCGACAAAGATATGCTCAGCAAAATAATCTGCAAAAATAAATATATAACAGTAGCTCATTTTTGCAATAAAGCTCTGAAAAAACAAAATCTCTGAATGCTTACCATCTGTACACTGTTTGGAAGTTGCCATATCACTGGAATTGTATCGTCGAATCTTCGGATTTGTGGAAATGCGCTGGGTTCTCGCGATTGTAGTAGGTTGACCCTGAATCTGCGTTGGATCTCGGGAAGTTAAGAGGGGATCTTGTCTTAAAAGAGAATATAGCTTTTAAAAGGGAGCTGCATAATCCACTGGTCTGCCTATTTAGAACAAAAGTATTCGAAATTGGCTAATATATCTGAGTGTAGGTAATTAGTTTTGATGATCCATACGCTAACATAGGAACGGCAATTGCATCCCTAACCTCTGTTTTAATCCGATATCCTTAACCTTAAATGCATACATGACCTAGCAACTGGTAAAAGTGTTTATTTATTTAAGGCCTCCCCCAAATTTTACACTGATATCATAAAACTTTTGAACGTATCGGATTTGCTTGGGCAATTTCGAAGTTGAAAATCAAAAAGTACGCAAAATTGAAATAAATTTTGGCATTTGCTTAAGCGAAGAATGGCAAAAAACTTGTTCCATTTTTGCTAAATAAATCTTCATAGAAGCCACGGTAAAAAATCAATAATCATATTATGGAGTAGCCGGTGCTATTAATATCACTACAATAAGAATATTCTAACTTTATTAGAAAGCATATACAAATACTTATGAAAATTGGGGATACATCATTGGACTTATCAACGAAGTAACAAATAGAACACTCACTTAAAGTTAAACGTAGATACATTAGGTGGAAGGGTGTTTTGTTGGAAAGCTTTCAAGGGTTGACGTCGAGATTGCAGTAGCAAGGTGGACGACCTCCGCATTTCAATGTCTTTAACATCTGGTCCGGCAGACTTTCCCAACTGTTTCCTTTTAAACCGGAAATTGGCCATATCTATTATCCTAACTGGTCTAAGTCCGGGTCTGAATCGACATGTCACTGAGGGGGGATCATCTAATCTGAGGGGACTTTCTAAGGATTTTGGTTGAGGATTTGTCAATGGGGTAACTGACGCTGATCGAAGGACAGCAGACACTCCTAATTTAGGATGACGGTTGGGGTATGGAGATCGGTAGAGAGTAGTTGAATTTGTGCTTGATAAAGTGTCCGTCATAATTTCTATAACAAATAACAATGTAAGAGTAAGTAGGGTTCTCTAGGCTTTGAACGCATAAAATCGTGCTATTTGGGTATAGGAGTTTAAAATTACCTGATTGTGCTTGAGGAAAAGCGGTGGTCAACTGAGAGCCATCCCGTTCCCTTCTAACCATCTTATGGCCACTGGCTACGATCCCATTCTATCGTGCTAGTTGCGCTAGCCAATTGGAGGGGAGATCGCAATTAACCAATTAGCGGTAAAACGAATCAGCTGATAGCCTCGCGGAGGTACGGACGCACGCCACACTTGTGTGGTATCAATAAACTTTCGAAAGGATTGTTTACATCATTTAAATGAGGTTGGTTAATTAAATTTTTGAAAGTTGCGGGTTTCACGCTGTTGGTCTATTAATACTGCTTATTGGGAAGCAAAGTTTACTAGATTCTGAAGTCCTTAGAGTTTAGACAGTTCCACAATGCATAACAAACCTAGACAGAAGACAGCAAATACTGACGGTGCGAAAGCATAATTACTTATATAATTTAAAAGACGAAAAATGTCATTATTTTCTTATTATTGTCACGTATTTGTTAACGTAATCTAATAGCTCGCATTGGAATTTTTTCTCACCGTAAGTATTTTGAAAATAATTTACATAGGAACTAATGTTTCAGTTTGTTAATGATGTCTCTAACAGTGACTTCTTTGGAATTCGGAAAAGGAAGATATATGTCGTCAGAGATTTCAGCAGTATTATGAATGAATTCCAGCGATTTGCATAACGTCCAGTTTACATTGTCTTAATCATCCCTTGGTGTAAGATTTCATACTAGATCTTCCTGTTCGAAAGATGTTTTGGGGTAAGAGAGCGGGGACACTTTTATAGGAGTCAAAATGGAAAATCTCTATGTTGGACACTGAATGCTAGAGTTCCCTGAGGAATTCGTTGGGCAACCTTTTCATATATCACTGCTGAATTCCAAAAATTCAGCAGATGAACCCTTTTTTGAAACCTCTCGGTTTTCCACTACTAAATTTTCTGTATCGCCAATCTGAAAGTTAGTTTTACTATGCCCAATAATTTATGAAATTTTGTAAAATTTGGTACTGCTAGTTAAACATCGTTTTAAAATGTACAATTACTAAAGGGGCAAAAAATTAAGAGGTGATATACCTGTTCAAAATAGCCACAAAAACTGTCAACTGCATTAAGGAAGTACAAGCGACATTTGACTTGGAAGTAGGATATCTTGGAGCAGCTCTTATACGAAACTCATATTCTAATATACCTCCAATAACGCTATTGGCATCACTGGATGAGCATCGATCTCATGACTTGGCAGAAATACGCATTCACTACTACGCCATCACTGCAAATAAATTTAGTCCATTCTAACAGAGAAGCGTATACAAGATACGATTTGGGCATGGAGCATATAGTTTTTAATATGATGTTTACTGATAGGCGATGAAAAGGCAAATTGGGAAATTTCATCAATGAAACCAAGATTTCTACACAGTCTCAGACGCGGTTAGGACTAAATTGGCCGTAAAAGCTTCCTTCTTTGTGGTTATCTTTCAAGGAAAGTAAATGAAAATGGCACTATATATTGGTTTTTAGAAGGGAATAATATCATTCGTCTCTTCTTTATAATCTCGTACTTCATAATCCACTCCAAGTCTTCTGATTGCAACAGACATATACCCCCGTTTAAAAGATTGGGTAATGATGCCACTCTCATTATAATATCACAGTCAGTTGATATAAGCAATTGAAGGTTTTCTTCTAATAATCACTCTCGAGGGATGATGGTAGATTACACGATTTTAGCATAATAGGGCTCATAAAAGTTCAACAAAGGTAAACATAAAATTTCTAAAACACGTCGGAAGATCCGTTACCGATTTCATCGTTAGGAAAAAAATAAAAATCCACAACTTAATCACCCAATGTGTACCAAGGGGTTTTAAGCCATACCACCGAATATAATTGACTACTCTGCTGGCTAGACTATGTGACTAACGATGTAAAAGGGGGTATCTAAAAGGAAGATATAGGTAGACACACACTACCAATAAAAAATATGACCATTTTATGATCCCCACACAGTTCACAGTTAACTACCCCTACGCCATGTGCAGCATACAGCTCCATCACCGTGTCTGCCAAATTTGGTTGTCAACCGACCTAAACTGTGTGTCTAGAGTAACGCGGAGACAAGCACATACATACATGGACCGCAATGATAGTTCAGACATACCTGAACAGGAGTGAAAAGTACTAACTTCACTTGAATTAGCTTGTAGTAATGGCGAGACTGAAAAGTGCAGAAAATTAAGTGAATTTGTTAATAATGTCCCATTTATAAGCTAATATAGTGTGAGTTATTTTGAGATATTTTTGCTATTTTCTTATCAACCATTTTATTCGTAGCATATTTTGAACAAATTAATAAAAAGTTTTTATTATTTTAACCCGCGGCAAGTTTTTCGTGGTTGGAAAGCACCAAATAAAGGTAATGCTAAAGCAGCCTCAGTTATTACCAAGTAGGGGTTTCGAATAGAGGCAGAAATTATGGTCAGACATCAAAAAATTCTTACAGAATGTAGTCTTTGGTTTCAAGATATGCGCTTTTTATTCCTTGGATATTGTCCACTGTTGTTCTAGCACTCTAATGTCCCGATTTTGGGATTTGTTCCCTATTCCTTGAGTGCTTTCATTTTCAGGGCCTCCAGACCTACTGATAAGGTTATTATATAAGGTGGTGGTTCTATCACTATTTCTAGTTGCTAAAATAATAAAGAAAAAAGAGTTCACCAGAACTAATGATAATGAGCATGGATATAATTATTAGTGAGCACATCAAGAAATATGAAGACTATAAACAGAAATTCTAAAATTTTCTCAAATGAAGCAATCGAAATAAATTACGTCAAATAGCCCTAGAGGCTAATTAAGTTCGGTTTTTAGAAATAGTAAAACGTATTCAGATAAAATATTCGAAAATCACTACCACCAAAGAAGTAGGGTTGTCCAGAGAATGTATCCTATCAAATGGGAGCAGGATTGTAGGTCAAGAGGCTACGTTTGTTGATAATATTATTTTGTTAAATTGATCTGTGGTTTTCTTTCCTTACCTTGGTCCACACCAGGGATTTTTTTACCAGTAATGGTATTTTACATGAATATCCGTCACCAGAACAGAACCTAGCTTAACAAATCACCGAATATTTACCATTAAGTCTCGTGAAATCTGATCTGGTAGATCATGCTGTCTCATTCCATTATACATAAGTAGCATGCTTCCTAGTATCAGTTATATAGTTAGGAGTTATATATGAAATTTAAGTGAATATTGTTTGATAACCAACTATCATTTATATGATATCTTTAAGATCCAAGCATTAAATGACCTGAACTTGGGAACCGATGAATTCAACGAAGCATAAAAACCACTTGACCTCCTGTCAGTTACCAAATCAGCTTGCTTCTGACTGACCTATTCTCAGGACAGATAAGATAGAATTCAAACACGTCAAGATGTTTAATTAGATCCCCTACTTGACGCCAAAATCGACAGACTCCACAGTCTGAAGGCTTCAAGTGGGGAAAGGAAAGGGGGAAGAAGGGGTTTGTGCCAGTAGACACATCATGCCGATCTCAACCAAGTGATAAACACTTGTGAGGTTTTGGGACAAACATATGCCACCACCTCACAATCAAAGTCTAGGAAAATTTTTCAAATTTGTGGACGAAATACTCTGTGAAGGAAGAGGAGGGGAGGGATGAAAGGTGGATAGGAGGTAGACGTTGAAGATATTTCCCCATTTGTTCCTGTAGACACTCTATATGATTTCGTGTCTTTCCAGACATGAGATTTCAAGAGAAAGAAGAGTGGCGCTTGTCCAATATTTATCAGTCGATTAATCAAATTGACGCCCATTATAGGAAAGTGACTCCTCAACTAAAGGCAAATTCGTTTTATCCCTGATTTGGTTTATAATTTTGATGAAGACCTTAGCGTTTGTGTGAATAATTTCGCAATTGATAGACTGCTGGTAATACTGAAAGAAGAGGGAGATATAAAGGGATATATAGACTACCACAATATACCAATTGATATTTCAGTTGAATTATGACTGGACCAAAGAGGGGATGGAGAGATAAGTTCTTTCATTTTTTGCCTTTATTATTACAAGGGATAAAGTAAAATATTTCATTCTAGGGAAGAATTCTAACACGAGAATCAGTACGATAATTTAAACTGCTCATGAAGAGAGGAGAAAAAAGACCCTAACCTCATTGAACTCTTTGTTTTTATGAGAATCATTAGCATAAAAATGGGATTTTTTGCAGTTGGACCTGATATTCAGTAGTCAAACCTCTTGGACCTTGGCTCTTGATTTCTTACAAGAAGATTTGGTATTCATGCCCACATTATCCAAAGCTAACTCGATAGTAAAGTAAATTCATCTCAGGACGTTTATTTCTAATAAAAACTGACGATTAAGATAAATCAAGTGGAAGGGAAAAGGCGAGAATAAAAAGTGGAGGTATAAAAGGAGCCTGCCCTGGGTCTGTCTCTGGCTTAAAAATTCGAATATGATACAAGACTTGGCTTTGCAACCATCAAACTCCGATATCTTTAATCTAAGTCTGGGTTCAAACTATTTATTGATATTAGGTAGCAAAAATTTTCGTTGTTTAGAAAGGTTAACCGTGTTCTTTAAAATCCACGAATGTTAACGAATGCAATGAACTTTGAGTGGACAACTGTTGTAATAAACGCTGAGTACAGCTAAAGTAGTCCAATTTGTATCATCTAAGTTTATGAAAATTAACTAACAACCAATATTATACATTAATGTAGTCCCAAATGTATGTCTTAACTGTCAAACGTCATAGGACAGTTTTGGGTAATAGGGGATTTTGAAAATTCGTATGAAAATGAACTTGATTTGTATAATTTTCCACTAAACGCCATCAAGTACCTCCAGCTAGGGTAGAGATTGACAATCTACTATTGGAGATTGAGAGAAATCTCCAAATTTCACACTCTCTCCTTCAAAACTGAAATATCAATAGCTATCATGTATCTGACTATTTTATCCAACTTACAAAATACATGTAAAACAAAGGGAAAAACACTGAACAAGTCTCTCTCGGTAGTAAATGCGTGGGTGGAGTTTGAAAACACAGACCTCCAGCGGTTAGTATCCGACCTCTTATCCAAATACTGCTTTTATAGGACGCTAAACAATGACACTTCCATTCATAAGGGTAAGAGGGAGGGGGGGAGTCGTCATTAGGATATACAATGAGCTCTAAAAATTCACACACGGGCAGCATAGACCTAAACCGCACTTCTCCAGAGGATATTTGCCTCGCAGCACAGACAGTTGTTACGAGATTAATGTGATAGCGCCCTACAGCAGACTCACTTGGATCAATAACAAGGATATGGGATCTATTTTTGGATATATTATGAGCATTCTAGCCATCAGGTATTTGGCAGCATTATTATCCCATTTCTACTGCGGCTATATAAACAATAAACAGCAAAATATTCCAGGGGATGATACTTAGACTCCATTTTGATGATTCTAATAATAAAACTTTGAAGCACGATCATAAGTAAACGTATCCCTGTTCCGTTGAAAGGAAACATTTTCGGACTCTCACCTAGGATTAGAGGAAAGCAAAATGGTGCCCTTGATGATAAACTCGCATTCTGAAACTCCCGGCGTCAGCATTTTCTTAAGAGATGCAGTTTTATCATATCATTTTTTGCTAGTGAGTATCGAATTTATGAATCTCTTAAAGAGACTTACTTAAGATAAACTTATAGTCACCATTAATGACTAAAGCTGACGATGAAGTGGTGGTGTATTCGTCTCCTCAATCAGATAAAGTTGATTCAAAATTGCTCGGAGATTTATTAATTAAAGACCCCGGGGATACCTGTCCCTCGCAAAATAAAAACTGGAAAGCATTATCCTTTAATTGCACGTTGATTGGAATAGTAGTCGACACGTACGTTCACTAAGTCAGAGGACAGTTTCGGTTAACAGGAATGGTAAAATGTGAATAACTCTAGAATACCTTCTTCTATTCAAATCTTTCCCCCAATTGGCCTGGACAGTTTAATACTTTGATTAATCTGTAACTTATTATTCCCTATATATGAACTAACATTAATCCTGCATTAAGTAGAGATTTGACAAAGAGTCAAATAATTATCTGAGCGTATTCATCGAAGTCAAACAATAAAACTAATAAACACCATTTTATACCAGTTCTAGATCCCAAATGCCCACCTGCATTTCATTTATTGATCCGTATTTCTGGAAGATAACAGCAAGTGCTAAATGTATCATATATCTCCGTCAAGATCCCATAACACTGTCTGATATTAAGATCCAAGCAGGAGACACAAGGGATCTGTCTAATAATTAGGAAGCGCCTAAATGTGTGAGAGCTGTTAATTATTTGGCCTCTAATTGAATGCTACTTCTTCAGTGGCATCTACTTGACTTCAGCACATAAATTTATTAAATATGACTAAGAATAAAGCCATTCTGACTACTGCGGAAAATTCTTCTATCATTTAATCGAAAGAGGGGTACCGCTCCCATGCAAGAAAAGAGGAGTTTTAGGGGATATATATCCTGGAAAAAAACCGAGATATTTGCATCTACTATCCATTCCAACTTTTGAGCGCTAAACTAATTCCTAAAAGAATTTCTACATTTAATCATTAATTGTATGCTAAAGGTAGCATATAGTCTCATAACATCTAGTTATTTTTATCTAGATTCATGTTTTTTGTCCAATGGTTCTCAAATAATTTGAAGAGAGGTGGTTTTCCAACATTTTTCAGATGAAGACATCATTTTGAGGGTTCTGATTAAACAAAATGCACTTGGATGAAGAGTTAACCAGTATGATCTGATATTCAGTCAATTAATGACCACCGACAGGCTTTAATTGAGTTTTGGATAAATCATACTTTAGAGACCTCAAACAAAGAATGATTAACACATCAAATTGGCTATTACTATTGTCATTTCGGAGGTGAAGTTCCAACAAGCTGAAAACATAAATTTTTCCATGATGAATGTGTCACCGTGAAAGATCAAATTTAAATTTGCTATCTAATACCAGGGTAGATTCGTTTTCTAATTTCCGAATTTTTTGAATTTTCACGTGACCTGTAGTAATGAAAAGAATGAAATTAAAAGTTAGAACGTTTGTAATTGTGTGAGCATGAATTTTATTCTACTGAGGATCGCATACTTAACCTGAAAGGGAAAAATGTACAAAACATCAGCTAGTTTTGAGCTTTAAACACGAACTTCCAGTCTTTAGGCTAACACAGCATAGTGAGTTTTACAAACAAATTTCATAGACTTTAAATAAATATGCTTACATTAATTTTAATCCGAGCTGGTTTGACCAACACTCAAATTTTCTAGTTTAGGAAAACTTTTTTCAACTCTCATCTGGGCTGATAAGAGGGTTTACTTGGTGATAGGAAGCCGACAAAGTTTGCAATTTGTCTCGAGGTTAACAATTCTCACATGTTGTCTCCAAATCGTCCATCGTCTTTATCAATGAACAGACGCACGCCCTGACAGTTATTTGGGGCGAAAAGGTTTTATTATTCGGGAGAGG
>CAADRB010000007.1:2071116-2107078 GCA_900708905.1 Hymenolepis diminuta
GGATTTTGACCTCAAAACATCAATAACGTGATGTTTTGGGGTATCTCGGATTAATAGTCATTCTGTCTAATCTCTTTTCCCTCTTCGGGGTTTGAATCAACTGTAGCCTTGCGATTGCTAGTAGCAGATAGATCATAGCAGCAAAGCCAGACTTCCTAGCAATACAGCAGCATAGAAGAGCTCTTATTCTATATTACTGAGCATGACCGAACTCATAACCCCTGATTACTGTGTCATTGGCATAATTTTCAATCCACAGTAGCTTTCTCCGTTAGTTCACGTTAAATCAAACAAGTTAGCTATTACAACAATGACTAAAAATTAAGACTAAACTGAGTAAATACGGAAATTCTAAATAACATCTGTGAAAATGAAGTGATAAAGAGGTTACATTGCCCAAGCAGCTGTAATTTTTTTTGAGCTAACGACATAAAGTTTACTGTGGAGAGGTCATGTTACTATGGCAAGGAACTCATCCTGTATGATTGACATGTACTTATCAATCAATTAGACGACTTTAAAGTGGTGAGTTTTTTTCGAAAAAAGAACTATTGGAATTCGGGTTATCGTATTCAACTAAGATTAAGCACATCAACGACTTAAATGATTATTTAAGGTTAGAAGTAATCCGTAGAGTAATGTAAATAGATATTTGTATTTAATCCAAAATTGATTTCCAAAAGGCGTTTTTAGAGATATGGCTTTCAATAACGCATTTACCAAAGTGATAGGGAAGTACAACAGGAAGATTTCACTCCCTAAAATTGAAATTTCCTCAGGAGTCCAAAATTTGATTGGTATTTCAAAGATAGAATCTGAAACAGGAAGTGCATAGCCATTTCTTTAGAGAAGGAAAACTAAAACTCGGTCTTAAGATTTTCATGTTGCCCGAGTCACTGTTTCTTTATGGTTTGAAATATTTATGAGCTTACTTTTCTGTTGTAAATTAGCTTTGAAAAAGGTCATACTGAATGTTGCTTTCCAATGATAAAGATTTGCACTCGTTTGCACTCTTCTAATGTTAAACTTCATAAACGAGTTCAAAATTGTCTCAGAGCAGAAGGAAAGGTACTACCCGAATCCATTAATTTAAATGACTGGATGATGACATCACTTCTGTCCCTAGAACCACATAATTGTTAGTTGGGATAGCACAAAATTTGTGATTTGTGCAAAAACTATCAGCCTGCTTTCTCAAACTATGCAGGAAAAAAGTAAATTGAAGTGGCAAGACCGATCACCATAATTAAACAACCAGATAAGAATTTGATCAAGAATCCAGGGGACGAATCATAAAATACAGATTTTTGGGACGTCAGCTACGTGTCTAGTAAATATTGCATGATCGAAATCCCAAAATCAAATGGAATAAGTATCTTTAATACCTTGACTGTACTTGCTTTCAGTTCCCAACCCGAAATGAAAAATTGTGATTGATCTTTTTGTATTGTTGAGATTAATAATAATTTTATACTTTAATAGAATTAAATTGCGTGAATGCTTGTCGGCTCTGCTGCATTAAGATCTGGTGAGCCGCTCAAGATTGGTCTGGTTCTATGGTCCTTGGAAGAAACAATGAAGTGAAGCGGTAGGAATAAAATTTTAATTCATAAATCGATATATATGTACTGGATATTGTGAACAAGAGTTTGCTTAGTGATCCAGGGAACGAATAATGAAATTTGAATTCCGAAACGTGAATTACTCATTGAGTAAATATTGTACAGCCGAACTTCAAAAATCAAGATTCTATATTTTATTCTCAACACCTTTTCGTTCCCCTTATTTTTAGCTCTTACTGCTTTACTACTGATAAACGATTTCAGTTGCATTCCACAGATGTAAAATATTGTTTAACCTTGTTGAGGGCTATAATATATGCTAAATATCCCCTATGAACTACACTACGAGAAGTAATAAACATCTGCTTGTGTTGTGGGTTGAATATAACCTTATTGATGGATAACTCGCGTTACTATGCTCAAGAACAGTGTCTTTATGATTGGCGTGTGGACTTATCAATCAATTAGGTGGGCTATAAACCTTTCTCAAAAAGGTATGACAGAGAGATTAGTTGTTTTAACCTAATTACTAGACGATAGGATAAAACTGCTGCCGAAATCTTACAAATTCTCAGAAAAGTTAATATAATCGTGTATATGATGGTCATGAATTAAAGTATTCCAATAGTACGATGATATTTTATCTTATTTCCTTCATTGACGCCTTTTGGATATGTAACTTACTTAATATGTCGTAGATAAACACTATTGTTGGGATGAATTTCCCAATCAGAAGATTTTTCCTTTGAGAAGCTTAATACTTTTAAACAAAACTACGTTTGGTTTTGCATTACATTCTTGTCCGACGGTTTTAACAGCTGATTTTCTTCTTCTCTCAGTCAAATTCAAATTAAATTGCAAAATTCAAGATTAATGAAAAGGTGGAAAAATTCTGAAAGTGTTAAATAAATCAATAAATATATATATATATATATATATATTTAGTGTTATTATTACTGTTATTAGGGAAAATCGAATCACCTCGATCCTGTCGTAAAATGAGGTACATTTATGGAAAAGTTCACTTTCCCAAAACTCCTGCAATTATATATATATGTATTGTTAAAATATTAATTATATATTTATGTTTATATTTACATGCATTTAGTGATGAATGGGTTATGTTGCTAACGTTCGGTACCATTCTTGAATGATTAATTACATATTTATTAACTTTATCTTCTCCTTTACCTTCACCGTTTTCTTTGCAATTTTGTAAAATTTTAATGTTTTTAGAAAAGAAAGCGCCCATGACAGACTGTCCGAAAACTAATTAAATTTATATATTAAGTGGCAATTACTGCATAAAATTAAGTTCAGAATTTATCTTGAGCATGTTAAGTTTGAATGAGATAATTATAGACAAAATAAATCCCGTGTTTTATATTTTAAGGTCACTAAATTGGATGTGGTAACATTTATCTATTTCGGAGCATCGAATATAAATAGCATAAATCATAACCCATTTAATACTTAATCAAATGTTTGGCAAGTCTTAATTTAATAAGGTAGGTACAACCACATACAACAGTTTGAAATGCTTGTTGCATTAATCACAGCACAAGTTGATTCATTGTTGATCGAAAGGGGTCCAATAGACCAGTGTGAATCCGAGGCATTTAACTTCCCTTAAAAATAATTCGGAATTATATTTGTATGCTTGAGAATTTGTCAGTTCTCCTATTTAGAACCAGTGTTTACTCATATGCCAGTGGTTTAGAGGTCAAAGTCATGGGTTCAATACTCTTTTACGCAGATCCGATGAACATCCTGATTGGTGGTGCTGATTCAGGTCAATCAATAAATGAATGACGGAATAGTACTTTCTCATCCGATGTTTCCTAGACTGAAAGCTTGCCGCTGAAAAGCTTTTGGAAACGCTTCCTAAACCATCTGCCATTGCTCAAGAGATAAATGTAAACTTGGGGATAGACAGGTAACGTTGCTAAGGTTTAATAGCGTTCTTAATTGAGAGGTATGTGAATATCAATTATCTGAAGTATTTTTAATTACTCTCACAAGAACCTCATTAACTTTATTCACTCCTTCGTTTACAAGGATTATAAAAGGTAGGCAGAATTGTAGTTTTCAGTAGGTACAATCAAGTAATCGGCAAAGCAAGTGTGAATTACGTGTCTGCTAATAAATTGTACATATTTATGATTTTAAAAATTCGACCCTATCATACTACGTTTATATAAAAAGAAACGCCGACTAAATGAATTTGTAAGAAATTAAGGGTAAGTAAAGGTACAGAAGTGACTCCTGCTTGGACTTAGCAAATCACAAACAGCAAAATTTTATTTCGGTCACGTCAAATTTATACACTAAATTATTTAAATGATAATAGATTGGACGTTCCAAAATTTCGGAAATGCTTCATTCTCAAAATTAGGTAATCACAATCACATCCGACTAGTCGACGAGTCACTAGTGACACCAATGACCAAAAGAGGTCTTCAAGATCAGCTAAAATTCAGAATATCTGTCCCATCTTAGAATATTAAAAAAAATAATTTAAAAAATAAATTTATTTTTGGTTTTCAAATTTCTTGCAAAATCACTAGTAATTCATACGTATCCGTCAATATGCCTATCTGTGAAGAAAACGCATTACAAAATTGATGCTCATCTGCTCACTTCCGGTGCGTACCATAGCCAACTGTGACGATTGTAATTGATCAAAAGAGTATTTAAACAATCGTGTTGATATTAGACTCTCTATGATGATGCTCTCCTATCCAAAATATGGACTGAACAATGCTTTCATTCTTAGAGATTAATAGGGTTAATTGATATTTTAACTATTTCCATTAATCCAGTAGTGGCTTCGAAGTAAAACAGCGGTAAATTCAGCAGTAAAATAATGGCCTAAGCAGTTATACTTTGTGCCATGTTAGAAAAATCGCCATATCTTGAGCCGAGTCTTCTTTTAAACTCAATTGTTGGTAGAATCGTAGCAACTGGTATGACTGGTCATTCTAACCAATGGAAGGCACTGAAGGGCATTGAGCTTATTACTTCTGGCTTTGTAAACTTTGTACTTTGATAGTTGTGCTTTAATATCACATTTGAATAGTCTAATATTCACTTTTAAGTGTAAATAGATTTGTTTATTCGATGATTTTAGAACATTACAAGTATCGCTAAATGCAAACACACACGGTAACTGGATAGACTAATGATATAAATCAATGCAAGATGAAAAGAGAAGTAACCTAGAGAGGAATCACATTAGTTTCGTTTTTCTTAGTATTGAAGTTAAAATGTGCAAAAAATTCACAATTTTAATACAATCAATAGAACTCCAAATGAAATCGAATAATATTATCCAATGATATGTTTTTCATAAACCGAATGATTTCGTAAAGTTTTGCCTCTGCTAACTGTTGAACGAATTCCTATGATAGGTATGAATACTGTAATGCAAAACAGCGAGAATTGACGCCACCAATAGACTTTTTACATTTTGCAACCTTCCGGTGACATCAAACGAATTTGAACTGATACTTGAAATGCAGTCCTATGAAAATGCAAACTAATCCAAAACTTCACACCTAAAAAACCGACATCAAATGCATTTGTCGGGAATTGCTAAATTCCAATTTCATGATGATACAGAAAGAAAGGGGCGCCAATCGCACCAATATATAAAAATATAGTGATATGTTTGTCTTCAAGACAATTCTTCAAATCCCACCTTTTCTACCCTTTTACAAATGTAAAATTTTGAATTTTAGAATTAGCGATCTTCAACAATGGTACTCTAGAGAAAATTTGGCCATTATTTTCTCCTTTAGTAATTGTTTTATCGGAACACTTCAGAATTGCACATATTAATTGAAAGGAAGGTATCTATAACAAATCGAATTTAATTTTAATTTAATCAGTTTCCTGTTTTATTTATTTGTATTTAAGTATAATTTGAAAACAGTCAAAATAAAATGTAGGTCTCTATTGAATCACTTTATATGACGCTAATAATTTGGAAATCTCATAACTGTAGTTGCGATTAAACGAAATGTGGGGAAGATGGTTATTGCACGCCTTTATTGTTCTAATATATGCTATGACAACCCCTTGTCCAGTAATTCGAAATGCCAATTTTGGTAACTAAACACCACAGCATTAATACCACTAGCGTAATTATGGGAAGTTCATTTAAACAAAACACGCACCTCTGATGTCACTTCTTTAATCCCTATAATGCCTAAACTATTACTAAAAGGACTAAGATGTATTTTTCCGCCTGTTCTCATTTTCACAAAAGATTTTCAAGAAGTGGAACTCAGAGAATGAATAAATCCTTTGCTGTATTCATTGATTAAAGAAAGTATTAGTCCAAGTATCGGTTAACAAGTAAGATCAGCTCAGCTAATATCAAGTAGTGGCTCTTGGTTATGCATCGAAATGGTATGACTAGTCACTTAATTTATCAACTGTCGAATAAGTTTTGAACATCTGAGTAAAATTCTAAAATTTAACCTCAGGCCATTAAGTCACCACCCATTTAACGAAAATTAAATTACTTGATAAATCCATAAAATCAGAGGAACCAATAAGATCTCCTTTTCACCACTTTTCTCACTACTTGTTACCCTATTTTAATGATCTCTGTGTTAAAATGCTTTCTCAAGGTGAAAATTTATGAAATTTTTTCATTTTTCAATGGTAGCATTAATATCTGAATTAACTCAACTAGTTAAAAAAGAGGAAAGAAGAACGGTAGTCATTGAATTACTTTCATGAATCAAACAAAAACTTCAATTCTACCTTAAAAAATTCGAGTAATTTGTTGAAGTTTTGGCGGGAAATCGAATAAATAACTCTAGCTACTTTATTAAATGAATAACTTTAGGATAAATGTTATAGTGACTTAAGTGCATATGATTATTGTAAAATTTTTTTACACAAAACCATTCCCAATCAAAAATTTATCAATCTCGTTCAAAAGTTGTTTTATCGAAATTCTAAAGAAAAGGAGAGAGAGGCTCTGAAGGTAGACAATAATAATAAGTGGAAATATGAAACAAATAAACAAACGAAATATGACTTGCGACAATATAACAAAATTTAAATCTCCTAAGTAAGCATGTTTGGTTTAAAATATTATATCATTTATTCTAATAATTCCAACGATCAGCGGATGCGTTCAGAGACTTTACAGCTCCGCTAAAAGTAATTTGAAATCGGTAACATCTATGGTAGTAAAAGTGGATCCTGAGCTGACATTTGCACCAAAAGTGAGAAAGAAAATTCGTAAAAATGATTCGATTACTATTTTGAGCTCTTGCAGTTCGGGATTTTAAAAATTGTTCGGCTAAAAGAGAGGCACAAAGAGAACGAAATTATTATCTCTATTTGTACCAAGGGTTAATTTCAAGTATCTTACCATCAAGTGTGTTCACTCTGACCATACACTTTCATCCAGTTGTGAGCTCTTTTAACCTATTTCTTGCTTTAAATAAATAGATTAGGAAAATTTTTAAATTTTCTCAATTCGTCGAACTGCTAGTACGCCTTATGTGAACTATGAAGCCTCAATAAGATAATACCAGAAATAATCTTAACTATATACCAGCAACTGTCAAAATCCTTGATAATAATAAGAGATTATAGCGGCCACAAATATTAAAACGGGTAAGGAGGTTCGAAGAACATAGCAATCATGAAATTAATGGCAGAAAATGCACCAGAAATAATTTATGATTACTTTAACGAATCGAGCAATGTTACATCATTTTACTTCAATTCAACCATAATAAAGTTTCAAACACTCTTTTCAATCAATAGTTTGTTCTTACATTCTTTACAATAAACTTTACAGAAACTTTAACAACAAAACTGTGAGAAAATAGTGCGAAATGCCATTTACATTTTCTCAAATAATTCTTTGTCTTGTCCAGAAATTGAAAATTCACGCAAATGTAATATCTCTTTCTCGATTGAAATAAACAAAAATTTTATTACATATCGACTCGAAGTTAGGATTAAATAGAGAAGAGAAATACGCAATAACAAATTTAGAGCAGCGTAATTTCAATAAAACGAAAACAATACAAACTTTTGCATATTTTAAGTGTTGAAAAGATATTGTGCGTAATTTAAATGTTTCAATATCTTTCTCTGTTTAAGCATTCCTTTTTAAAGCCACTTATGAGGAGTTAGTTTTTAGGGATATTTTAAAGGTGTTGGTATAGCAGCTATTGTTGTGCAGAAGAGTGAATGCTCACAAGGTCACCACTTTCTTGGGGTAACAAAGTGTAGGATTAGCAAGAACACAAGGAGTTGTGTGGGCCAAAGTGTATGGAATAAACCACGATGAGAAATCGAGAGAGCAAAGGAGTTGCGGAAAAGAGGAGATGGTCTGATAAGAGACAAGCATGTGTCTAGGTTGTGTATGGGAATGAATATACAAAGACGGTTTATATGAGTCATTTTGGTAAGGATACGCGTACTTTTAAAGGAAACGGGACGGTTATAGACAAAAAGGAGAATCGATAAGGTCGTCTAGATATGACAGGTAGGGACTTGAATCATGGGGATATAAAGGCGAAAAGTCGGTGTGTTTCCACAAAGAATGTGAAGATATTATTTTAGCAAAATTTCTTTGAATTACTAAATTTAAAATGGTTTTGCTTTTATCTTTAAAACACTTACTGATTCAACAAGGTTTTGCAAAAAAATTGTGTTGATAAGTGAAATATAGATTTCTAGAATATGTATTTATTTGCCTACAAAAATACTACATACGAGTGTTACATCTAATTTATTCTTTTTCCTTATTTAGAAAATAACCTTTATCTTCAGGAAGATATCAGTGATGTATGTCAAGTGTCAGGTTAGTATAACAAATCAAACGTAAATGATTCACTTAACCAATATGGTGACGGTGATATCAGTTCGGATCGAGACCAGTTAGTCAGAAATTCAGTGAATCTATTTTATCCATAAAAAAGCAGGATAACAACCATAGATACCCTCTCTCTAATTGGTACTTTGATAAGCTGTTGGCTATTCAGTGAAAAGAAATTTTTGTATAAGAAGTGTTTTGGTGCAAGATACGTAAGGGTTCCAGCTCAAAATTAGGAGAAAGTGCGCCACTACCACAGTGGTCATTGTACACGTCTGCAAATCAAGATGACGAGGTCAATGCCAATCCGAGCATATGCAGTAGTGCTGATGACCAACTGTCCCAGTCAACAAGTGGGCTGGTAGGAGGTGGGTTTCCAGTAAGAGATCCTACCTTCTACCCAAATCAAGTGCTATGATCACTTCTCCTAGGGTCTGATCACTTTAAAAGGGGGAATATTCTCAAGAACGATATTTAAAGAGAGGGAATAGTCAATGTGTTACAGGATGTAAAGGAGAATTGATTCGTAGACTCATTCACGGGCACGAAAGTGGTCAAATCATTTCATTCCTTCTCCTTTCGATTCTAATACACGCAATAATTGAATAACATATCACAATATCTTCATCTGAAAAGGAATAATTGGCTCAATATTGTCTCCTTTTTAGATATTTAAAAAGGAAATAAATTCAAAATTTTGCTAGTTTGAATGAGTTCAGTTCAAATATTCAGGAAGATTATCTAACTATTGTTAAATAAGAAACGAGAAAGAATCTTCTCTTCGCAAATACGAAAATAACTGCAATACACTTGGTAATATAAGACCGGAATAGACTCTATTTATAAGAGAAAATTAAAGGACATTCATGTGCACCATGGTAAAAATGTCTGAAATTATGAGCAAATATATATGCACTCTTCCTAAATTATAATTTTGCATGAAAGCATAAAAAATCCAAATATATGTAATATTATTACTAGTTAACGTGATAAATATGATCAGATAAAGATAAAATACTGTTAAAGGAACACTGTAATGCTAATTGAGTTTGTACTGGCTGACAATTCAGTAAGGATGGGAGTAGGGTCATCACCCAATCTTTTAGCAAGCTTCCTCTTGAATTTGAGAAATACGTGACTTAGAGATTTCAAAACCGACATTAATGTATGACGTCGTGACATTCTGTGTAATCTTTAGATCAAAAGCCTTAGAACTACCAGCCACATTTAATTATTTTGAATCAAGAAGGCTTCGAATACCGGAAATTTAAAACCTCTTCCACCGATAAATGGCACATTTAAAACTTCACTTCTTTCTGCTAAAGTTGTATTGGTGATGCGAAATTTAACCAAAGGGGTATTTACAATGACGTTTTCCCCAGATAGTGATTTTGACGGTACGTATTAGTGAAAAACAGAGAAACAAGTTCATGTTTTATCATTAACTCTTCCTCCACATTATTCACCTCACTTTCAACATCCATAAATAATTGCAGTCACCGTTAACATTGAGTGAGTGACAGCAATAATGTCAAAGATGTTTCACAAAGTAGACGCGGATATAAGACCTCAAAATATAATTAATAAAACTTTTAATAGATGATATAAACATTCAGAGTGTGATTAAAAAGTATTTCTCAGATTTACTAACTCTAAATTGGAGGCAAAATTGATCTTATCATGACGAGTACCAGCAAAAAATTGCCATTTTTGCTGCGAGAGAAGTGTTTTACGGAAAGATAGATGATCAGGAGGAAAATTCAAATCTCAAAGCAAATATTGATCATAATTTTGAAACAGCCTGAAATTATGCCAATCAGAGAGCAGCAAAATTGCTAATAAAGGAAATGGTAAAAAGGAAGAATTGAGTGTGGACCATCTTGAAATACTCTACATGAACAGCAAGCTCAGGGAAATGAAAAATAGGATCTGAATTTTCTTCAGATTTTGAATAGTTCCTTCAGACGAAATAAATAATGCTACTTTTATGTGTTAGTAGTAAGAAAATGTATATGACCTATTTCAGCTAATATTTTGTTCAAATCTATCGGTTTACCCAAAAGTATGGGTTTTCAAGATCTTCTTGGATTATGCTTATTGCAAAACCTTACCCTATTTCTCATTAAAGGGAATAGATTGAGAAACCCATCCACTCTTCGTTTTCCCCTGGAATGAACTCGGATGTTCCCTTTCATCCTTCTCTTACCCATTACAAAATTTGGTATATGGAATGCCAGATGGATCAACAAGAAACTTAAATTTAAGAAGATTCTCTCTAATTCGAAAGGCAGAAAAATGTGTCTTGTTGTGATTACGGGGACTAAAATATATTAAATTATAATTGAACTATCTCGAAGTGGACGTCCTGCAACGTATTCTGGAGTTGCCTTTTTCATAAATCGCCTTTGAAATCAGGTATCATTAAAGCTCAAAGTTGATGACATCAAACTGGACATCATCGGCTGTTCTTCGTCAACAGACTACTTTAATTCCCTTCGAGAAAGTACAGTTGTGATTAGAGTCCTGAACCCTTCCACGAGCTTAGGCATGCAAAATGTTAGGGAATTTAACATTAAATCGAATCTCATTCGATTCTTTTCCCCCTTGACAACAACTGCTCGGCACCAGATAAAATATCTAGGAATAGAATAAGTCTTCACCGTTTCTACCAGCAACATAATTTGAAGACATTAAACTCTCTCGTTGATAAAAGAGTACCCGAAGACTGACACTGTTTCATCTAACTGGCCAGAGAGGAGCGATGGATCTTGTTATTTCTTCTCGCTGCAGAATCATGAAAACTACCAATATTCTTATCCAATCACTGCCTTAATGAGCAACAGAAGAGCAAAGCCTTCAGGCCCAATCTGTTCCAATGCCTTCGCAGGTAAGTCGGGGAAATGATCTGATTGGAAAATACATAAATTACAACCAGATTTCCATAAAGAACACGCTCGAAAACATAATAAAAGAGCGGTTTAAGATACAACACTTTTTTACTAGAACAAAGGGATAAAGATAAAAGATTGATGTCAAAAAGCCGTAGTTCAGATCAAACCCGATTTGAAATTAAAGAACAGTTTTTTTTTGCGGTGTCTTAAGACACACCCTCCAGGCGATTTTAAAACTTATAAAACATAACCAAATCAATTGAGGAATCTTCTAAAATATACGCCTAAGCATAAAAATTGGAACTTTCTAACTCTCATAACAAAGAGATCCACACCAACCTTTAAAATTAAAAGTCAGTTTTTCAGCTCTACTTCACAGAAATGGTCTGAATTACTCGTTTGAGAGCATATATTAATACTGTTCTTTTAGCTAAGCACTATGCTAAGATATTTGAACCTCCTCGTGATTGTTCTTTACCAAATTCTAGAACTCTCAGTGGTAACGGAAGAGGATCTGAGCTCATATAATGGGAAGAGGGAAAATTAGATACTTACTTGCCTAGAATCTTTAGTGACTGTTGGGAAGATGTTCAGTCAAACCCACATGAAAGGGGAGAAGCGACAGTGGTTTGGCTATACATTCGGCAAGCTGTGTGGATTAGTAGTCAATAGCAGGTTGAGATACATCTAATGATAAAGCCTAATTGGTTAAAATATGGGTTCCATCAATAAAATTCAACAGATCAAGGTGCATTAGGCGTTGCTATTGCTAAGAGGTATCCAATAATTTGATTTCCATGGAACTAAAAAGGCATTTGTTGGTCGTCATATATGGGCAGTGTTTGTGTCTCAACACTGATGGACAGACTTCAGGGCTCAACACTTCCAGGTTCATAATTAAATTGGTTTTGTGCCTGACTGACTTTTATGTGAGTTCTCTTTTATCCCTATTTTGGAAATGTGGGACATCGGGTTTGAAGTTCGTGAAGGTGGTGACGCAAGGTTAAAAGAATTTAAATTTTGAATATTCATTCAGAAAATGACTCTGGATATTGAAGAATTCGAACCCATTGTTTAAAGCAGAATGAATTAGTTCTAAAGAAATGGGAGGAACATTGTGAATCAGTGCTACAGAAACAGTAAGAAAGTCTGATAATGATACAGGTTCCCTGGTTCAACTAATTACTGATCTTTCAAACCACTCACAATCAACACTAAATGCAATAAAATATTATATTTTCTCTTAAAAGAATTTAATTCTGTAATATTCGGCGAGAAGAAATTGATTGCGTTAAGGATTTATCTGCTTGTTTATCATACTCCAGAGTTTAAAATCAACTTTTAATTTCAAGTTATCAATCAAACAATAAGACAAAATATAAATGAAAAGAACCAAAACTCTCTTTTAAATCTCTAGCCGTTCCGTAATAAGTATAGCTAGTTTTTCAGCTATAGTTACTACAGCTGCGAATTTAGTAAAAAAGCCGTTAAATTGTGTATATAAAAATAAATCTGAAGCATTATCTTCACTAATAAGATTTTAATTCAAATATATTTTCCAAAGAACCGGATTAAATATTGATTATTTTAGGTTTTATTATCTTTCCCCCGTCACTATCGAAGTCATTTTCCTGCACTTATTCTTCTGGAATGAAAAAAATATATGTTGATTTTATGCATCTTCACGCCGGGTATTACTTATGTAAAATAAGTAGATGGCTAAAGGGGTTAGATGGAACTTTCAAAACCTTTTGAATAAATATTGTGATAACTCTAAGCTTGGGTGGAGATAAGGTAACCTAGTGTTACTTTTATGAAATGTTTTTGGACGTCCGCGTCAACAGATTACAATGATGAATATCGATCTCCTGATTTCTAAGTTGTTAGATATGCACATTGACTATTGCAGTTCTGAAGTGGAAATATTTTAACCTTAAATTTTATCATCTTATTATACTTGGTCCTCTCCTAATCCCTTATTGGACTACATTATTGTCATCATGTTCAGCTTTTTCAAAAAACTTTTATATATTTCTCGCTTACACTCGTCGGTATCGCAATCACTTCCAGACAGTTGTTTCACTGGAATGTAATGAAAGTTAAAGCCCATTCTTATTTGCTAGTAGTTAAATATTTTATAGTGATTTGTGCAATGTTATATAATATTATATAATATTGATCACTTTTATTCCTGATCGGAAATCTCGCTTATTTTTAACTTCACAAAATATAGAGTTCACCCTAAGGGAATTCATGCAATGCTAAAAATATCTATACTTATAGAAAAGATAAATTTCCTAAGGTTACCTAAAAAGCTGCTTAGTTCGGTAAACTGATAAACAAACCACTAAGGGCGTTCAAATGCAGGAAATCTCGCCTTTAGAGCAACTTGCTCTTTAGGTATCATAGGCAATTTAACTTAAGTCTGAAATTTCATGTCTGATGAATCTACGTGCTAAGTTAATTAACAGATTAAATCGCCTTATATAGGTAATTATCAATAAGGCTGCATTAATACTTATGATCTAACTACGCCACAGTATACATTCCAGCTAAGCTGCTACAGTAACATCACCGCAATTAATTACAAACTTATTGTGTCCATTTTAACCACCGTGGCACTATTACTGAATAAAGTAAATGGGTTTACTCTATATATATAAGAGTGACCGTTTATTTAACTCAGATTTCAAAGGGTTATATAAAACCTTCATAAAAGCATGCTACTTAAAATTATTCAGTAGCAGAGATGCGCCTACTCGAGCCGATTAACCCTGATATCTTTTACCAGCAGCGATGATTGACATGTCCTCTGGTAGGAGAAATTGTTTATTATTTACATATTTTTCATAAATATTTTAGGTTGTTCTAGTTTGATTTGTAAATGACAATATGCTATCGACGTTTATCTCCCATTTTCGAATCTCAACACTTGCTAATATCGAAACAAAGGAAGAGATTGCTGGAGTTAAGATAACAGCTAACGATTAACAGCTAACACCAGTTCTAGAGCAGAAGACCAAGAGCTGTTTTGGCCAAAATGTATTGATTATGCCACAATGAGGATTCAAGCGAGTAAGAGAGAGATAAAGAACAAAGGCGATGAGAGAGCGGCGTAGGAGCAGGTGTATGACAAGCGTACGTTTGCGCGTGACGCAGTGGAGATACACTCGGGCAAGGACGCGCGAGAGGTACGAGTGCAATGTACTTTCAAATGAAACGGGACAGTTATAGAAAAAGGAGAATCGATAAACTCGTCTAGATATGACAGATAAGAGTTTGAGTCATAGGGGCATAATGATATCACTCCGTGGGCGAGAAATCGAAGTATTTTCATAGAGGATGAGTCATCCCTCAGTCATCCCTCAACCTTGAGGTATGTAAAGGCGACACAAATTTCTGGCTGTGAATTGGTCCAAGTGCAATTGACCTCTTCAAGCCGAATGTCTCACTTTCGGGGAGGCTGTAGGAATTAGAGGAGGGAAACCGAAACTTGCATATGATGGTAGATTATTGTAAGAATGGTTAACACAAAAAATGCAGAATTTGAAGGGAAGCATAGTGGATAGCCATCTTCAAGACTTATAACGGTCTTGAGAACGTACACCTGTATCATAGCAGCACCTAGCAATACAGCACATAAATAATCCATAAATTACCCTATTACTACATCAGCCGCTTTTATCCTTGTAGAAGATAGTATTAAACATACGATTCTAATAAAGAATTTGTTAAGCTTTCGTTATTGAAAGCTAGGAATAATTGTTTTGAAGGCGAGATTTTTTATTTTTAAAGGTTTCTTTGTCAAAATGACCCTCATGAGTTGCGATAATCTATGTAAGTGTTTTGGGGGTTTTTATAATTGAAAGCGACAGAATAAAAATTAGACTGGATATCGATTTTTAGGAGCAAATGTCTATATGTCATTAACTTATTTAATTTCGTCTGAGAGCAGAAGAAATCATACACCCGAATTCTAAGAAGATCGGCTGATGGCGTTACTCTCATATTTACAGTCACATATCTGTATGTTGATATTAGTTGGAATTTATACGAAACCTTTTACAGATCTTCCAGCGCTATCATATCAATTAATTCCCTACTGCCTTCGATTTATTTCTTCTTGCCATTTCAATCTGGTTGCATTTGCAAAAGAATAACTGTGAAAAGCAATCACACTTCCATTTTAAGTAGCTTTTGATAAACATGTGATTTCAGCTTATTTATGTCGCTTCTTTCGATCGATTGTGCACACTGGTTGTTTTTTGAATAGGTGCGCTCAGAACTAAGCCTTTAATAGGTGAACTAAGCTTCCTCCAGGCAGGATTTATTAAAGTGGAAAACAAAATTGAATTCTGATTTCATATATTAAGTAAAGGTAAATTTTTAGATTATTATAAATTTCCAAATTCCTATCACAAAAAATTTACCAAATCAGTTACAGATGTATTAATTTGACGTAGAGAAGGTAGTCCGGAGCCGATCTTATGAGATAATCACATTCTAACGCCTCTCTTGTTGACCAAACTTAACCAGTGTGGTTGAGTATTCATTATTACTCTGACTTGGTGGGTGGATAAGTTGACTACTGCGCCATCCACACTCTTCTTTATCAAAGCGACACTTCTCAAACAGAAGACTCACTTTCAGATAGGCGCCTAGTTATCAACATTTACCAATGTGATTAAAACACCCTCTTGGGTCCTTTAACTCTGTAGTTGCGCTTGATACCACTTTGTCACTGACGCACAACTCGGAGGATACAATAGTCTGTTAAAATTTTTTGAGGTTCCATCTCTTTAATGAATAACTCCAGTTTACTCCAATAGACGTTCAGTACCTCTATGATGCGTTTTCTAGTATGTAAATTTAGAAGGTAAAATATGTTTCTGAAGGTAAAACTTTCATAAATTTATAAGTGGTAGAAGTGAGGATTGCTGATTAAGGTTACCAGTCAAATTCTCC
Source organism: Hymenolepis diminuta (assembly GCA_900708905.1). Taxonomy (NCBI): domain Eukaryota; kingdom Metazoa; phylum Platyhelminthes; class Cestoda; order Cyclophyllidea; family Hymenolepididae; genus Hymenolepis; species Hymenolepis diminuta. The sequence goes on from CAADRB010000007.1 coordinate 2,087,388, forward strand.
TGATACTTTATTTGAAAGGCGCTCTTGCTAATTAAATTCGAAATTATAAGAATTTAAAAGTCCTTCCTTGTTAGAAATGCAATCTCCTGAGGTAAAGAATTTAAGTGAATGGATTTCGCCGCAGAGTAATCTCTATCAAATTGTCAGAATACTTTCCAGTCGACATTATAGGCTACAAAAAAAGAAAGAAAGATGTTGAATCATGTGATTAGCACTTTCTGTCAATAGATTGAACATCCACAGTATTAGGCCCCTAAGTGAACATCTGGGATGGCTTCAAGCTTACCCCAGAGCCACTTAATCACCAATTCCAAGAGTGCTCAATGCTAGAAATTTAGAAAGAGACTATGTGTGTCCACTTAGCAGATACAATATCGGGTCTTTTTTAACAGAAATTACATGAAGACGGTCTGAACAGGAGAGATACTCTGTAGGACATACTCTGAATCCTACATTTAAAATAGGCAACCAAAAACCTGAAAGTAGAAAAGGCCTATTAATTCGAGATAACATCATAAATAGGATGAGTTGCTTGTAGCATTTGACCAAAGCCACATGTTGACTCATACTTATGCTCTATTCAAACGGACAGGTAAGGATTCCTTATTGGCTGGTCATCTACCAAACTAAGCGCAACACAGTAAAATGTACCTAAAGTACCTTAATTTAGACTATTTTTGATAGACCCGCTTCCATTAATTCTGTATTGGCATCTATTTCTTCCAACTTTCATTTCCACTCCTACCCCACCCTTTTTATCTCATGCCCTCCCCTTGTCCACTTACACGTGGTCTAACTAAACTCGTGGATTTTGAGTAAGACCTTTGTAGAGGAATATTTTTTGGCTCCCAAAGTAGTTTCACTGACAAGATTAGTGCAACTTTAGGCACTTCACTGTCGTAATCTCCGAAATAGAACTCGATCGAAGTTTCTTAAAGTTAGAGTAATAGAAAAAAACGTCACAGCCTGCAAAATATGCTGTATTCATTGAGTAATGTTTTTGAATGTCAAGGCTCTGTGAAAGCGTAATCGTAAGATGTGTTTTCTCTCCTGAGTATTCAAGGAAGTTTGAAGACAGTGCTAACATTATTATTAATAGGCTGAAATACATTCAAATTCACTTTGAGAATAATTCAACTAGATTTAATCTAGGTGACAACTACGAGCTTTTATCCGCAGTAATTTGATATTTCAAGAAATCATTTCTTGAATCCTGTTCTTTAAGGCACTAAATCTGTCGTCAATAGGTAGAATTATTCTAGACATACCAGTAAACTACCGGTGACGTAGCGGTAGACAAAGTTAGTGATCACAAGTCGATACTGATCGACACACCCTGCAGAATGTATTACCAACGATGCTAACTAAAACTGACTAAGGGAGAGTAGCAAAATGAGGGACCCCGGAAGCTACGCCTCTACACAAGACGAACGATATGCTTCTCCTAATAAAAATGCACCTTCTGTTTTATCTCTGTCTGACCATTCAAAGCACTAGTGGCTTATTTTGAGACGTTCGCCTGCAGAGGCAATCAGCAGCCACTATTCCTGCACCTTAGCGTTGTTTGTATATAAGAACCAAGCTCGTGGACAACATCTCATACGGAGCTCTGTTCACATATATAAAATAAAAGTCTTGCTATCTCACCGATACGGAGCAATAAACTCTCTCCACTCCACGCCTATCTTGTTCGCGTTACTTTGGGAAGAGCCTAGCTAATTTTGGGAGCAAGTTTATAATAGAGGATTCTGCTAGATGGTATCCGGACTGCTTAGGAGGATTAGCTAGCTGCAGCAAAAAGGCTTATTGATGTAGCATTCGCTACAATTTCAATAGAAAATCTTTGGCTAAGATACCAGTGCAAACAAAATCGTTCAATAAAGATTCGACTACCTACACACAATTGCAAAAGTAAACAAGTCACGGAGGCACCGGTTAAAAATAATTTATTAGAATACGGTAAACATAGGGCAAATCATCAATCAATCATCATCAACATCAGAAAGGGATTCGCGATCATATTTAGTAATATTTTTAATAATTTCGGCAATATCCATATTTTCCAAGGGAACAAATTCAGAGCGGCCCTTAGCTTGTATATAAATTTGTGCATAATTAGACATCAAACCCACTGTGAGGAAAGAGATACAATTAATCTTAACAAAAAAATATCGCAAAAATAAGCAATTTACTTGCCTTTGACAACAGTTTCATTGATTAATAATTCCCCATGAGGAAAGTTCTCCAATGCTTTGAAACGAAATACCTGGGAAAGTCTTTGAATCAACTTATCAGCCAGATGAAGGGCACCTTTAACTTTTTCAATAGGTCTATTCGCCGCTGTTATGGGATCAAAATCGGCATTCAAATCAATATTTTCAGTAAGTGGTGGAAATCTATTCGGAAAATTAGATAATAATAAGCCATACCCATTCTCATTAAACTTCTTAACAGACAATCGTGTCCCCTTCGTGGATTCAAATTCAAACTGCACATCAAACCCGTCCAACAGGAAAGATATTTTCAACTGGGAGAAAAAATGCCATATAAAATTAACGTACCCCATGGTCCCCAACTCTTTGAATGGTAGAATTTTCACATTTGAAAAGGAATAAGTCAAGAAAATTACCAGAAACTTTCAATATGTTGAAGAAATGTTGCATATCTTTTCTAAACTCATATTTAATAGTATCAAGGAGTATGTCATTTGATGGAAAGTTCGAATCCTGCGAATAATTTAATTTAAATGCACAAAGCTTACGCTAAATTCAAGAGGATTAAAGTTGTCCCAATCATTTCTATTGACATAAACTTCTGGCTCACTTACTCCATCTCCATAAATTGCCGTAACTGTGAAAACGAATCAATTTATGAAGAGTATAATGAATACTTCTCGGGTTAGTTCCATTATCAAGTAGAGTGAAATTGATGGAAATCTCCTTATCGATTTGAGTAATAGTAAAGAATTCCGGTCTTAATTTATCAAGCACATTAGTATAAGCTTGATTTATTCTTTGCTCGGCTCTTACATAATCAACAATGCCGACGGGTGAAATCATACCTATGCGGAATGACCTTGGAACTAAAATACATGTTCGTAAATCCAAATGTTAGCTATAAAGTCCGGCGAGCCAGAATCAATTAAAAAATATTTACACATATATTTAAATTTTTAATGCTTGACTCTCTTTTATTGTATCTTCTTTATTGTGACGCGTTTGTAATTTATTCACTGAAAATTTCATTAAAATTGTATTTCTTATTTATAAAAGTTTTCATTAACATTAGAAATTAGTTTAGTTCGTTTAGAGTTATTAATAAGGCCACTATAAGGTTGAAATTTGGTTGATATTACTTAATTACTATATTAATCTAGTGATTCCTGCTTTTTACTTATTTGACACCCATTTCCAATCACAAACTCAAATTGTCATTTTATAGATATGTTGGTACGCTAAATTTTATTGAAGATATTTAGCAACTTGCACTTTTCAATAAGTACAATAGGCCGATTTTTAGGGAATCGTTTAAAAGTAGCAGCCCTCCAGTCACCTAGGTTTAACTTACTCAACTTCGTTGGTGAAGTGTCAATGTAACCTATTTTGTATATATTATTATTGCCCATGACAGAGCAAAAAAACTTACAATTTTTAATCATGAAGAGCATCTGCTTCTGGACTCTGAGGTCGTCAAGCTGTCTGCATTTTAAGTTCCCTTCAGTGAGTGTTAAATTATATAGGAATATTACGAAGTTATTAATTGAGGGCCTAGTCTTTACCGATTTAGCGCTACGTCGTAGTTAATTTGGACGAAAAACTCCTATTTCTATGATAAATATAATAATATCAGATAAAATAAATAATCTCTCACAATGAATTTTTCTTTAGATAAGTATTACTTAATTATTACATGTTTAAAATTTCGAACTGCAATAACCTAATTCTTAATATTTAAGGATCTCCCAACTCACTTATTAGAGAGGAAACGATATATTAGGGAAGCACCCTGTATTGACACCCGTGCGTGTTAACCCACCAGGTTCAACGGTTAATCTGCTATTCAAATATTTCAAGGTCAGCAGCTCCAGTAGGTGTTACATGACTGACGAACATAAATTGCTTGTTTTTATGATCTGCTCTTCACCGCAGGATACCGTAACTGCTATGGCCAGCAGACGTCTATCATCACCTAGCGATTAGAAATGATTGACTGGCGATAAGTTCTCCACTATAGTGTCCACAGGCGGTCCCGCTGTGTATGTGCGTGTTTGCACATAGATACCTAAACGGGTATCTATCATCACGCCGAGACTCTGAAAACGAGACATGATTGACGTACAACGATGAATTTTTTTGTTTATAAACGTAATTTACTAATTAAAAAATAATAATAAAATAATTAAATGATAATTAATAAATAATAATTGATTGGGGGTGGCTTGTCCGCCACCTCAGAACTGATCTGACGACACGGATGACTTGACTCATACCATCTATTCGATCGATGTGGTCCCGATAGACTTTCACGTTACTACATAAATTTTGTAAGATCATGATTTATCCGGTAATTCATGGAGTTAGCCCAGATTTCAACCATTTTGGGATATACTTTTGAAATAAATATTGAAATACTATCCTCAAATCCCAAATACTGAAAGCGTCTTTAACTATACAGCCAAATTTGCGATTTTTTGACTTTATCATAATTATAGTAAACGTAATGGTACTCTGCGTGCATGCATCGATTACCGATAATATTGACGATAGAAAATTTAAAAAATAAGAAATAATAAAAGAAAGATATTAAGCGATATTGATGCTTGTATCGTATACACAATGATATATTTATTAATCAGGAACTTCAGTCCAATCTATGACGGTTTATACCGCCAGATGCGAAATCGCAGAAGTTTAGCAAATAATCTCGCCAGATATTTACCGCACGGGTCAGTGGATGGTTCCTGAGTGCAGATTTTACCAGTTCGAATATAAGATAAAGAGTCGTTACTTTGACATTGTATGACACGTTCTTACAGGATTTTATGGATTAGATCCTCATAAAGGCTACATTTAAGAAAATAATATTTTCCCCGAAGTAATTCTTACATGTAAAGTTCTCTATTTTCTCTCTTCTAATTCCCCTTTATTCTAACGAATTTATTTACATTACTGCTGTTAAGGTATCTATGTGCACACACACAAACACAGCGGGACCGCCTGTGGACACTGTAGTGAAGATCTTATCTCCAGTCAATTATTTCCAATCGCCAGGTATTTATAGGTATCTTCTGGCTATAACAATTTAATATTGTTTATTCACTGAACGTTTAGCTATTTTATCGCCATTCACATCAATCAATAGATCTATTTTTGAAATGATGTTCATGAAACTGAAACTAATAAAAGATAAAGTTAGAAAGAGGAAACTTGTATGATGTTTACCTGCAAGTATATATTACTGAAATCAATACAAAGTTAAGTACAACCGTTTTTTAATATGCTCTTAAAATGATATTTTAGTGGAATATTTGAAATTTGACAATTTAATTCATTTGATTTTGTTATTAAATGCTTTTTAAATGAGGAAAATTAAAGTTGTTGTTTTATTATAATTTGCGAAATGGAATTAAATTCTCCGGACATGGCACAAATTTTGGATGCAGTTCTCTTTTCTCCTTCTAAGCACTTACTCCGATGAATGCTTAATCTTTATTGTTGTTTGGTGTTCCAAAGAAATATCTTGTACAATTACTCATGACTAATATCTTAACCGAAATATTTTAGGTCATATGACGGAATATTTAGACCAGCAATGTAAATGAGCCAATATTCAAAAGTGTTTAAATATAAAGTGTATAATACTTGCACAAAATTGCCCTGGAATCAAATTGGTCATTATCTTATTAATTTTCTTATTTTTATTTTGATTGATGATGCAGATTCTGAAAATCAATAGGATACGCTTAATCGCAACTGAATGTATTTGAGAGGTTTTGGCATTTAACCAATAGTTTGTGACACCACAGGGAAAGCAATAGAAAAAAGAGATAATCACAGAGTCCTTAATAACTTGGTTACTGTCCTTTATGTTTTATCTCCTAACTCGTAAGAGCAGAAATTGAAAAACTCTTGTGGGTTTCAGATTTTGGGTGAATGGGTTTTTCATCTCCAGAATGCACATCCTCCATTTGCATATCTCCTTTCCGCAGATTTGTCCAAGGTCTGTTACCGGAAAGAGAAGAAATTATGACATGGGGTGGTGGAACTGGAATGTATGCCCTGTTGCAGGGTTTGTCAAGCCAAGGATAAATATTTCTAAGTAGACCGTTAACATTTTCAGCAGGGATACTTGAAGGTAACCACTGAGATGACATATTTGGTAAAGAAACGCTTTCAGCATCCAGTCTTGCACGCTTCTTTAAGGAGTGAGAATCTTGTGATGAGAGTTTTGATGACTGATGATACCCATGGAAATCTGTAAAAACAAATATTACTATTACTCGTTATGTATAAGTAGTTGATTTTAATCATAAGCGCCACAGTAAAGTTCGGATTTTCATTAATTTACTTGAATATAGATTTCTATCGCAATCATTGTCCAAATGGTTGTCAACGTTAACTTTTTGAGTATTATCCAATATAATAAAGCCGCAAATATACCATATAAATAACAATATATGATTTGAAAAACATTATTCCTCAAGGTGAACATCAGCTGAGTCAAACGTCACGAAATCATTGCAAATCAGTACACATCAAATGACGCGGATACTCAACAGTGAGAATAATTTTGGTCAACAAGGGAGATGTTAAAATGCGAGTTTCACATAAAAGAGGCTCTAGGATATCATCTTCGCCCCAAATTAAGTGCTGCGAATAATTTCGCCTCAGCATATTCTGTTATTTTGTCAAATGAATAAAACCTTCTAAGCGGATTATTAAATTGAGTAAATCCTGTAACTATGTAAACTCCTTTTTACTTTTGTATTCTTCTAATCTTACATAGGAGTGGGATGATTAGAACATCATTGAGCGAATTTTGATCTTCTATTCGTGGTGCAGCGAACTTTACGGAATATTTTTGAAGAAATACCGTCTTTGTCAATGTAGTAAAAAATTGAGACACAATCTTTACAAAAACACGAAAATGGCCGTGAAATAAAAATACGATTATGTGTATTTGATTTGATTTGTGTAAAATGATCTCCACTTCCAAATCCTAGCTAAGCATGCAAATTGAGTGTCATACACGGACTTCGGCTTGATTGTCATCGAAGAAATAGCAACTCACTATATTGTAGAGTTGGTTGAGAGGTTATGTTTGGAGATCGGGGGTCTGTTTTAAGAAATCTTCCTAAGTCGTCTGCATCAGAATCGGAGCAGCTGCCTATCTTATCTGTGTTGATGCTGTTTGTTCCACTGCGGTAGAAACCACATGTTGGACTATGCAGACGGTTCTTCCCAATCTGTCGTCTAAAATAACAGGCAAACAACTAGAAATAAGTTATATTTACACTCTAATTGTGGTATAAATGCAGAAAAGTATAACTTCCAGAGAAGATATCCAATCAACTGATATTACGTCTTTCAAATACCTCATATAACTTTTCATTATTTTAGAGTTTATTCTCTTAAATTTAATTTTTGCCTTCATTATTACAAATTCCAGTCAGTATTAATGTAAAAACTTACTTTTTTTCCCTTCTACCGCCACCGGTATCTCGAAATCCTTTTGCAAATGGATTGTGATCAATTTTAAGTTGTGTTATCTAAAAAAAGCGTAGAGTATTTGATACTGATAATTTATTAAATTAAATCTTTCAAATTAATATTTGAAAGAGATTGCTGTGTTTTGAATAAAAATAAAATAATTTTATCAGCTTTTTAATATATATTAAATCTTCAATGGAGGGGCTATTTACCTTATCGTTTTGGTAGGCCGTCACTGCAATGAAAACTGTCTCAGGAAATGTGAAAGTACGAAACGAAGAATAAGGAAGGCGAATGACATCTTTCGCTTTGATCAAATGAAATCGAGGTTGGTATTTGTGCATCGAATTAAGAATGGTCTAAAAGGAAGAAGAAAAGGAGGGGATACTGGAAATCGCAAGGAACAAGTCTTATAAAATAAAGTGCGACTAAATTTTCCCTTATCAGAAATTCGTTCCTAAATCTTGAAGCTGGTTCTCTGTTGGGAGACTTTTGAGGCAAAGCCAAATGGTCTTACGGCAAATGACATCCACTTACTTTCTTCCATGTGGGCTGAGTTGTAAGAAAATTAGAGTCTCGAGCTCTACTAATATTATCCTCTTCTCAAAATTTGATCCATAAAGGCATACATCTTCTTATCTGAATGGTATAGTGTACACTTGCTTTATAATGATAATTTTTCCAGAGCCCATTTAGGGAGGCGTTTTCTGACGGTCATTTTTGGTAGAGAGTGGCATCATGGAGCCTCCCTAGAGAGAGGGTCGAATTCTGCTAACTTCTATATAAGTCAGACCTAACCATCTGATGTTTATAAAATCTAACCGCTCCGAGGCTATAAAAAGCGGCATGACCACCCAATATTATAAGACTTTTCTCCCAACTCATACTGTTCTCCCCAATCAAATAAATGGGTAGTGAAATGTAAGATGTTCAATGTCGGTTTGAGAAACCTGAAATTATTGTGATCTTAATCATTGAGCGAGGGCATTTAATAAACTTTCGTGATCGTCAGACTTCCAAAACTAGGATTTTTCCATTTTCTTAAAGATTATACATCTCTATCACTGCAGGAATCTTTATAATAGCCTTAACCAATAAGGTTGTGACAAATGTACTAGATGCAAAACCATAAACTGAATTTAAGAATTTACTATTTAAAATAGAAATTGGTAGCAGGTAATTTTCAAGTATTTATCACCTAACCGTGAATGAATAAATAAATGATAGGGAAAGTGGCCTATAAAAGGCGCCATAAGGCACCTAACAAAGTCCCCTTTTTTACCTACCCTCTAATTTGCGTTTCACGCCAAAATGTGCCATGCGATGCCACGCCATAGACATTGTCACTTGTCTTTGGGTCTGAACAGAAGAAAAAGAAGGGAGGGCGGCGGAGAAATGCCAGAACCTACGTACACTCTCCCCATGCTTTCCCCAAGGTGTAATTAGAAGACAGGAATGTGTATTTTGGGGTGCCAATATTATTTGAGTCCTTTTATCCAACACCCTTTACATTTGTTATACCCGTCAAAAAAAGGTACATGAAAAATTGTCTTTTAGACAAAGCAAACGGCTTGGTACTTTACATCTGGTTAAGAAATCAAAACAGAGACAAAATGTCTCCCTTTTTTAAAAGGTACAATTAGAAGATAAGAGAATACTTGGGATGCCACTGCCGGAATTTATACCACTCAAAAAACCCTTTAGAAACAGCACCAGTATTAAAAATCAATAAAATCAATAGTTTTAAGGAACTTACAAATCCATGTTTATCGGAGATATTGTTTGTAAGCTTGAGTTTGTGGAAGGAAATGATTTTTTGCATCCATTGTTCGCCAGTAGCTGGACTGTCTGGATGAATATACATGCGTTTGGGCATTTCAGGATCGGCTTTGCCAGCCACCATCCACTGATTGTTGTGGAATTTGTACCGACAATCGTCGGCTGCCACAATCTCTAGCATCATCACGTATTTGGTCTGCTTCTCCAAACCTGAAACCTTAACTTTGAATGCTGGAAACATTCGCCTGAAAGTAATGCACATGGAAAGTTATTTTACCGTTAATTACTTATATCTAATGAATATTTAGCCCTAGGACCATTTAGAAAGGCGTATTCCAGCACTTATCTTAAGTAGAAGGGTAGTATCAGGAAGCCTCCTTTGTGAGAAACTCGAATTCTATCACCCTATTCATTAACCAGACCTAACCTGCGTTGTTGGCTATTTCACTCATTGGGTGTGCATCGATGGGTGTCGAACCGCGAGCTCTGACTTCACAGACGAATTACTTTAAATAGTACTAGGTTATTTTATTTGTGTCTCTTAAGATGTATGTCTATTTTAGATTTAATCTGCTGCAATTGAATGTGTAATGCACTTAGTACCTCCACATAGGTGTCACTTTTCAATAAAACCACTTCTCATCTGCCTTTTTCTTTACTTCCTCAAAAATTTCTGTCCCAGTTTGAATTGTATGACTTTTCAGCTATTTTATTTTATAAATTCACCTCCATCATATTTCCTATTTTTTATATTCCACTAAGCCATAAGAATTGGTGATATCTTTGCTCTCAATACGTCTAAAAGTTCTGAAATCTACAGGATACGGAACACTTTCTTCTGAATCTACCTTGGAAATAGCTAAAACAGTTATTTGAAATCAACCATATGAGAGAATAACACATTTGTCACTTAATTATCTTCTGCTCATAATCTGTGACCATCTGCTTAATTATGACTTCTCCAAAATAATAGCTATTCATTCGATGTGAGGGTTTGGTCAAATATGGTGGTTATTTCCACTTGAATACTTTTTAGTCACGGCTAATTTAACACACATTTTTCGGGGATCAGACCAAAGCTACCAGATCGTGGTGTTGTGATAAGACCTTGTGCTGACATGTGGCAAGTGGTCAAGCGTCTAATTAGTCCTTTCAAATCAGATTAATCATGCCTCGGTGACATCAATTAAAGCTAGTCTAAAAGGTGGAGGGGTGGGCAGAGGAGGGGGGAGTCTACAGTGCAGGTGGATGGCTTCAGGAGATATCAACAAAACTGCAGCCAGATTATTAATCAGTTTGTGGGATCGACGCTACAGACAATCATTTATCGTAACTTTCAACCGTAACTAGAGGCTAATTGGATTCAGAATGTGGATTTTACTCCACTCCAACTTGAAAATGCAAAATTAGTCAAGAAAAGATGGTGAGAATGCGATACTGGTGAGGAAAACTCAACTTTTTGTCAGCGACACTTACCACAGCCTAAATTGGCAAAATTGCAAATTGATTATAATAGGGATAAGTGTTGTGGCGGAAAATGTAAATATTACCTTTCAAAGAGGAAATTAACGAAAAATTCTCCAATAATTACCAATATTTTAGTCAATTTTTATTTAATATTTACAATTTAATATAAAAGATTATTATGAAAATAACAAAAAGTAATTCAAATAGAAATATTTGTTTTAAGTTCAACTGTTAAGCTTCATTAGGAGAGGTTTTGGATTTATGATATATAATAATAACCCTAATGCAGAATTACCTCGAATTTAAATTAATAACTAAAAAAAATATATTACTTTTAACTACTTATTTATCATCGATAAAAGTTCTTTTTAGCCTATTGAACACAAATTTCCTTGAGGAGGAAATTCGAAATTGATAGGGATGATTTATTATTAACCTGGTAACATGTGCAGAATTTTGACTTTTTGGACTAACATCTGCTTACCATTTGGCCTATTAACACGATTGCCGATACAATGCGGGTAATAAACTAAATGGGGGAGAGGGTACCACTTTTGACCCCATTCTGACCCCATGAGAATTTTTCAACCCCTGAGGATAGGGGAGAGGAGGCCCTTTTTTCCTCTGCGCATTCATTCTCATTGGCTTAAATTGTTGCTTTCCGAGATGATCGTAACTTAAAGTGCACTAATAACGTATCGAAATCATATGACCAAAGTTCGAAACCCGCTAGCACATACTCAGTTGTGGACACCACCTTCCACATTGGTTAATACTTTTCTCCTAGAGGCAATTGAATTATAACTTTCAATGAGTATTATATATTGCTTTTCGATCTGATATCATATAGCATATTACTACTTAGTAATATTTAAGTAATTTCATATTGATTGCCTGTAAATTTCAAAATCCTAGCAATTCCTAAATGGATAAATCCATTTGAAATAGATATGTTGAGACTGTAATCCTACTGATAATGAACGGAAGGAGGTTGAATAGAGTCTACACTCTTAATCCTGCCTTTAAGCTAAATTATCTGATTGATAAACCCTCAACGGGATTCTAATTCAAATCATTTCAAACTAACTTAACTATTAATAGGCGGATACCAGAAAAATAAGCAAATAAGACTTGTATTTCTCAACAAGCCCTTCAAACATGACGGTAAATTAGTAGAAGAGAGTTCAGGCTTGATAATAAAGATTTCTACATAGCTACAACCGAGGTGTTGGTTTCAAGAGCGACGTATAATACTGAAATGCATTTTCCTAACCTTTCATTTTATTAACCAATTCAATTCAATTTGGTAGTAAAGGAAAGCATATATCCAGAATGAATCTAGTTTAAAAGATTTTATTGTAAAGTCATACTTATTTTTAAGGTTAAAGCATAATTAGATAATATGAGATATCTTGAAATATTGGTCAGCATGAAATAGACAGTTTCATCTTCTTATCTGCGATGAAATTAAACCAAGAAAATAGTATTAACTCAGCATATCAAAGTCGACATAGGCAAAACTGTTAGAAAATGTTGAATTTCAGGGAAACAAACATACTCTTACTTTTTTAAGGACGAACACGAATTTCTTCTAGAAATGTTAACATAAGAAATCGAAATGTCTTCATCAAACCACAACTCACCGTCCACTCTTTGTGATGACCATTTCTGTCTCGTAGGCATGGAAGCTCCTCCAAAGATGGCGATCGATCAGTTCTACGCATGGAATCTCTTTTCCCAATGGAGAAGACTGATGCTGGTTCACCGGAGCATTAATAGGACCGGGAAAATTGGCAGTCATTCCAAGAGCAGATATTGGGGTCTTAGAGATAGCGTCCGGGGAACCCATGGGTGGATACATGGCCATAGCAGCTTGGTAAGCCATCCCTATGGTGCTGAGGGAATTCAAAGACGACTTGAATGACATGTCAAGAGCAGCCGTGGAAGTGTTATCCATGATGGTGTTGAGAGAACTTGTGAAATGCCTTCACGCCCGGATGCGTTAGTTCATTTGCATGGACGCACCCTGACGCATACGCACGCACACCTTTAACACACACCCTATTGGTTGGAGGCGTTAGAAGTAGCGCCCTTCGCGTGTGACGCAAGTGGTGGGATTGGTGTGAATCTCTGCGCGGGTGTTAAGGCGAGAAACTGGAAGGGCGCGAACACTGCGTTGGAGTGTTGGCGCGCACTGCAAATCCTGATGACCAATCAAAATACAGTGAACTGTTTGTATGCCGTAATGGCTATTATAATTTGGTTGAAGTAATTCTAATCCATCGATTATTAATTAAAACAACATTATGGAAGTAAAATAAAGTTTTTGAGATAGTTCATACCCCTTCCCTCCATAATTTAAACTCAAAATCCTGGAAGGTTCATTGTGCATTTTCACAAACATTTTTGGAAATTTAAATTATTATTAGGCAAACGAGGCAACTTTCGATAACAGATATCCTTATTAGAACAGTTTTAAAATTTCTAGAAACGATTTACCGGTTGAGATAAGGGATAAACTGTTGGAATATTGGAAGGAAAGGGGCTTGTCATTCTACCCTCTGCTTACTTTCTTATCCTATATAGTTGTCATTTAATTTATGTTATGAATAGTGCCCGAGTATTCCTTTACTCTAAAATCAGTTAGTCTAAAATGAAGATGAGATTTTGAACTGCAGCGGCACCCTTCTTCAAAGTATTTGTAGTCGATGTCGCCACATCTTGTGCCTTAAGTTATTAATCTGTCTAAAATTCAATCGTTGATTAAGCTTTCATACATCAAAAAGATCGTAGAAATTTCTTGATTCAGACAACAGAATTAGGCAATAATTTATGGCACCTTACCATTTCAATATACTGATCGAGGTCATGATGACTGGTGATGTTTTTCCTTAACGACGGATTGCAACTTAGCATAGTTCTGATTAAGCGAACTCTGCTCTAATTGAAGAATTTACTGTTAGTGTATCTGGGATTGCCTTTATTCAGAATTTCATACAAGGATCCCTTCTAACCAATTGGTTATTTCAAATATTGCTTACCTCGCCATACAAGACTGAAAAGTCATTTTGGTAGTTCAGTGTAAGCTCAAGTTTGTGAGACTTATCATAATCTTCATTGTTCTATTTTTTCATTGGACAACGGGAAGAATTTTTCGTGAGTCCAAAAAGATTGAACTCAGTTCTTACAAATGCATATTTTACCTAAACAATTTAGCATGATACAATAAGATTCGAGATTTATTGAACCGGGATAAAAAGTATGAGTTGATCAATATTTCTAACGGTTTGCCTCTGAGGATATTTCTATTTACACATATCCATTTTAAGTGCTCTGATGCAAGATCTAATATGCTTAAGATTTCTATATTTTTTAAAATTTAATTGATCTTATAAAGACATGACCGAAAAAGGAGTGGTAAGTGGAAATTTTCCCTTAAAATCCCCGACCCAAGAGAGAGGTTATTCCTTACACACTTATTCAAATTCCCCACCAAACTTGTCACATTAAGCAACAGCTTCGGTTTATTGACAAACTGGACATATGTTCTGGGTGGCTAATCTGGAGGCTTAATCAGTGACCATCAGGGACACACACTTGGGGAATTAGGTCATAGTCCATTTGCTTCTAAAATGGAAACACACGTAGATATTTGGCCAAAATAAATAGTAGTACCCATGCTAGTGCGAAAAACATTTTACAATTTTATTTGCAGGAAAGTGTCTGAATAGAGAGACTAGGAATCCAGTCGAACGAGATATGAAACATCGGGGCGTGGAGGGTGGACTAATGAAGCCAGGACATCAGGACATTATGGAAGCAGAGGAGGTAGAATTCGCCTTGTGATATCCTAAAATTCAGTGTCCATCATTTGACTCCCAGATTCACGAATATATTCACAATACTCAGAGCTTGTAGATCGGGTGATTTAATTCTTTCTTATGCCATGCCACCTTTTTACAGCTAAGAGCAGGTAGACGGAACTAGCAAAGATATATTTAACATGAAGTTAAGTAGAGAGTATAAGCCACACAGTTAGGGAGAAGCTACTAATTATCTCCACTCCCCACTTCGTGGGGAAAATTTGCCCGGCGCCAAATGTGAGTCGTGCTGGTCGCGTTGACCACCCGTGAAATGCCGTTAAAATGGCGCCTAAATTCCGAAAAGTGATTTTCGCCCCAGTGATAAGCCATTGTGTACTCTTTCCTCATCTCAGTAAAATTTCTTCTTGTATTTTTTCTCGGAGCAATTAGCTTGTCACACTCCCACTCGATCGCTCCTTTTATCTCCCCAACAATTATCTTTTCACAATTGCGTATTTTGTGGTGATGTTGATCGTTGAAAAGGATGGGTAAATAACAAGTACTCTTGCTTTACAAAAGGGAGTACTTTCGATGTGTTCTTGGGTGCGGTTTTGCGAAAAAAATATGCATGTCTCTCTTTTGGTCGACTTCTAGGTTAGTTTAAAGGTGAAATTCAAAATGGGAGAAATTTGTTGGAAAATATTCTTAGAGTTGAAGTTATTTAGTCAATTCTGTTGGTGAATATCAAGTAATAGGAGGATTCTAGAATATTTATGTAACCTTCGAATAAAAACAAATAAAGTACCCATAAGAAGGGGAAGAAATACAACTTTTCATCTGAATATAGGAAACTGTGAAAAAGTTCAGTATGGATTGAGTGATCGTGTAGAAGCGGAAAATCAAGCCAATAATTCAGAATATTGACTTTCGCTTATTGGGTTTATCCCCTTGCTTCATGCTCTACTTATCTAATCTTCAAAGTACAGGCCTGGTCCGATTTTTACTGAATAAATTCATGGTTGCCGAGTCCAAAATTTGATAATCAGTTGATAACTTTAAACACAATCGTTTTAATAGCTCAGAATGATAGGGACGAACATGATTTTAACATGACGAAGCTCACTAGAGTTCGCTCACGACAAAGTCACTGAAAGACCCGAGCTCGGAACCTGTCTAATTGTATTTTAGTAATTAAGGTAGTTACAGCTTTTATTTATGGATTCGTCAACTTCCAATTATACAATTATTTAATGAGAGCATTTGCAAAAACCTCCTCAAACTCATTATGAGAGGCGTAGGAAGATATTCTAGAGCAGCTCTTAAGTGAAATTCGCTTCTACCAGCTCTCTGGTCAGAATTAACTACCAGGGTCGGTCATCTCGATCACTAACTATGCTCCAATGAGCATTGACCTTCTGGCCTCTGACTTTTCGGATGCGTATGCTGGCGGTCATTTAAAATTATTATCAAATCCATATGCTCAAAAATGACTGGTTAATGTTCGCATTATAAAAACGAATCGAACATTTTTATGGTCTACATGCCCAACATCCCAGTTCCCAAAAGAAGATAAGAGTAAGACATCATTTCTGGAGTTCAGAAGACCTTTCACTAAACAATTCGGATAGGATCAAGACAATTTCGTTGAAAGTAACGTCTGAGATTGTTTTTCAATAGATGAAGTATGTGAACGTTTTGCATTTAGCAATTCCTAACTTTTATAGAAATAGATTCACTTTTTTTCATCTGAGATATGGACAAGAACTTTTCTGAAAACCTCCTCATCTTTTCGAATTCAGAAAATTAAAGTTCCTTTTGTGCCTAACTGACTTGTGTGTGTTTCCCCTCTGCTCTCTATCGTGATATCGGGTTTTCAGATCATAATAAAACATCTTCAGACAATTAGCGACATTTCCGCTAATTTCATGAACGGAAATTTGAATTCTCTTGTAGCTTCCTGATCACATATTTCTCGACCCAGGTTTCTGATTCTAGAAGAAAGCTGACATGAAATTATGTAAGTTTAAAGAAGGGGTGGTTACACCAATCCCATCTTAATTTTAGAAGAGTGTTTTACCGACATTAGCTAGTACTTACGGCTTCGAAGACAGCTAAGACTTTTTAACCGTGCAGAACTCACCGAGATGCATTCACTCAAGACGGATTATGATAAGTTTAAAGAACTTTTTAACCCTGTTCTTTAATTAGAGCACAACCAAGTAGTCTGCTCCTGCCCAGTGTCCGTATATCTATTGGTAAAATGAATTTGTCTAATAGTAATACTTCTTTTACTGAACTTTGCTACCATTGTATACAGAAATTAAGAGCAATGATTAATATTGAGTAATATTAAAATACTCTATTTTAGCTTATGGGTACAACCACCAATTCCTTAAATTCACGCACTTTCAGATTTTAGCTTTCTTCTAGCATCATACAACTCAGAGCTGGATGGCGAAATAAGCGACGGTGACACTAAATGAGACCTCAAATCTCCTTTCATGAGAATTGACGCGATCGTCCCCAAATTGCCCCTAAAAATTATCCTTCAAATGAAGTGAACTTCTCAACTATTGAGAGGGTGTTAAAGGAAAAGATGCGGAGATTTCAATTCAAGCTCCAGAGATGTCCTGACTTTCCAAAAGTCATCTCCATATTTTGCCTACAACTGTGTTTAGTAAATATGAGATTAAGCTCTACACCACCTTATGTCCAAGTCGTATTAATTGATCGGTATTGAATCTGTGACCTCGAACTCATTACAGACGTGTATGCAATCCTATATTTCTTTACTTCGCTTTAAGTATTCCCACCAAATTGATAGGGATATAACTTAGTACTATATGAAAGTCATATATGCATTTAATCAGGTTCTAGTTTCATTAAGTATCCTTAAATTTCCCCCTTATCTTTTTAGCTTGAATTTTATTAACAGCTTGTGACCGCATCCAAACTGTCGATGAGTTACCCCGCAACAGTGAATCAATTTAGATATATATTAAATGGATATATAAATCAAATTTTATTACTTGATCATATACATCTATTGGTCACGTGTTCCATTCCGCCGACCTATTCCTCTCATGTTCATGTCCACCATAAGCAGAATCCGTTGACCAGGTAATTTAATTGACTGGTTGGTGAAGTCACTTCGATTCATTTGAAACTTCTTACCGCCTTGGATAAGTGGATAGGACTACCAAATGAATTTTAACGATAATAGTGTTCGCTAGAGTTCATCCAGGGCGAATTGAAGGAAAATGTTAAATTTGACTGAAAAATTCATATGCGGCCATTTTTTTATTAATAGACAAACCATTGTGAGTGTTCATCTCAGTCATTAAATGGACATTTTTGGACTTCGAGCCGTCATCATCGAACATAGCCAGTATTCATGTTGATTGCTTCCTCATTTTTGAGAATAAGTCTTTAAATAAAATGAAGAACCTCCAATGAAAATAATAAGAACCTAGAGAAGGTCCATTTATTCTCTTATCAGAATAGGTTATTCGTATAGTTCCATCAGAGAACACGAAACATATTTTGCGTCAATAAAGCGGAAATACAACACTGGAGTGACCTCTAATCAAAACAATCCATCAGTAAATTTTTAAGGTCATTGAAGAATAATACACATTTTTATTTTCAGCATTAGATGGAGAGCTTTCTTATCAAAATTTGTTTATTTATACAGAATTAAAGTAAATTTAAATTCAGTTTACCTCAGTAGAAGGAATTATTGATTATTTCCCAGTTAAAAGAATTTCATTTCTGCTCAAGAGGCGCATTTCAAAACGTTTGCTTTCTATCAGTTTGAGACTGCGACTGCTTTTTCGGTATAGTTCAACCAAAATTGTCGAGTAGGTATTAATTAAATATTCAGATAACGTAAGGGGTCTGATAAGCAGGAGAATGGGTATATATTCAGTTTTGTATTATAAAGTCAAATAAGGTTAAAGTTTAAGAACTTTGCACTTGAAAGCGAGATGTGAAGGCACTGGCGGATCGATCACTACGATTCCAAAGCATGTCGCTCAGATTTTACTTACGCGGAGCTAGATGATAAAATGAAAGAATAAGCCTGAAGGAAATTCAACCAGTAAAAGCAGTTGACCTGTTAATTATGAGGTTCAGATGAAGTAGGGTTCTCCTGATCCCCTGACTACCACTTCTACTGCTGTAAATACTTTCTCGCACAAAATTGACCATACTTCCCCTTTATAAACTTTCACTTCATATGTGTCTGGATGTTTCCAAAGTTAACAAGATGTAGAGCTTTTTAGCCCTACCACGGGAATAAATAACTAAATGACAACTAAAGTGAATCAGTCACCAGCAAAATTTTATTTTAAATAAATAATAACTGCAAAAGTGAAAATACAATTATTCATTTGAACTCCTAAACTTGATGATTTGTTCCAAAAAATCTTCATTCTTTATTAGTGATGAGAAATGATTGGGTTGAATTCGCATAAACTCTGAGGACACGCAGGTATCTCTGGTTTTCCTGTACTCAGTAATCCATAGCTACCAAGGCTTATACAGAAAATATTGTTGTCAGGAAGGAAAAAACATGCACATGAGGTTCCATATAAGCATTCACCTGCATTTTCTTAAATTACTCATGCCATCCTTTGCATCAGTTTGAGGCCATCAACATCTTAGCATTCATAGAATATCAGAGTGCACTCATAATTTGACACGCTCTTGAACAATGAAACTTCCGAACATCTTTATAAGGAATTGATTTTTGATCACTCTGAATTATATTCAAAGTAGTATCAGTAGAACAAACATGGTCAGGTTTATCCATTACTGACATTTCTCATGAAGGAAGATAATATGTAAAAAATGGGGAGCTCAAACAGACATGTGTTTTATCATATATTCTGACGTAATGTGCTGTGACCTCTAATCAGTAGTTATAATCAAG
>CAADRB010000007.1:2107109-2146222 GCA_900708905.1 Hymenolepis diminuta
GGGAGCAAATCATACATTTGAAGTAGATTTATCTCCTCTTCTAATTACATTTTGCTTGCCAGCACTCCTTAACCTTGGAATATTGCAGCTGTGACTTGGATGACCGTAGGAAATATGTCTCGAAAATATTCCCAAGGTAAACATCAAGTTTTAACGAATATTCGAGGGCAAATCCTGAATTTTGCGCTTGATTTCAGAATATATCATTAAAGGTAAACAAGCACATTATAATCACTGCAGTAACTCTCAGTTTAAGTCTTCCAGTTAGTCTCTTTTCATGACAGATATTTCTGATAATTTTTCTGGCATTTACTTTCGGGCTATCACATTTGGCGGAAATTGACAGCTGAACAACTTCGCTTTTAAGTTCAAGTACGTAATGTATGAAGAGTATTTGATTCTAAATATCTCCAGGGATGTAAATGTTTAAGCATGTATCAGATTAACAACACACTATGGGGTTCAGAGACCTGTTGGTTGAGCGCAGAGTAGTGAATATCGTTGGGGAAATACATGCTCAGATCGATGGAAGGACAATCACGAATTGCCATATTAACTCAAGACCACAGACTCTATAATGGAATCCCGTGGAGTCTGAGAATCTTTAGGTAAATATACATTTTCAATTTAAACTTTTAATATAGCCCTGTTGTGTATATTTTATATTCCTTTTTCTTATAAAATTGATTAATATTTAAATAGTTTCTAGTGGGTTGTTACTTTTCTATTACGCTGTATTGAAAAATCACCGAAATTTGGCAAGTTTACTAACCTGATTATGTTAAATCATATTCCTAAATGGCTGAATGAGAAGTTCAATCACAAAAGTCTGACTCGTCTCAAACCGACGTGAACAAGATAAGACCCTATACATTTTCGGAGAGCACAACATGCTCAGGATTTGTTGAATATCACCTAAATATTATTTTCAACAGATGAATAAAACCAAATCCTAGGATAGTTTAGGAGAAATCTTAACTTATGCAAACTTACATCCCCGTAAATTTAAAAATGGGGAGTGTCAGTTTCGATTAAATGTTTTTTTCTGCTTCCGAACTTTCCTTCTTAAAAAGTATCATCTAGTGTAAACGCCGCCCGTCACTATCTTAGGACTGGACAACTTGTTTCCGAACTTCGATAACCTTGCCTGTTCTTGGACTTTCACATGTCTAGATATCTTTGGAGTAAATCACTTTTTAATTGTTCTCTATTATACTAAGAAATGATATTAGTAGCATGAAACGTACGTGGCTCAAAATCCTGGCGAATGTAGGATAACAGGTGCCGTGTCGCGTATTCTGACGTAATGAGCGATGACCTCTTATCAGTGAATACAATCAGAAGAGGGAGGGGAAGTTACATGTTTAAAGTGGACATGTTCACTTTACTTTTCCCCTTTGTTCTTAAATTAAGGTGGCGGGGAGAGGAGTGAGGGGGGGGAAGAGAATTCTACGGATGAGTTTATGAGAGTATATGACCCGAAATTCGTGCTTTAGAGCTAACTCTCAACAGATGTCTATGAAGCTGTCCTGCAATTTTTAATTAAATAAAACTATGGCAGTAAATATTAAGACTGTATATTGAAGGCATTTATTTTCCATCAGTCTCAATGGGGTATGGCTCATTGTGTTAACCAAATGAATTGTCTTAAAAGTTTAGAGTGGATGAAAAGCAGCTCTCTATAAAAATCCCCAGATCTTCAAATGCTGAAGGACCTACTAAGTTGTCCAGAAATCATTTGATTGAGTGTGAAGGTATTGAAGGTTCATCAAAGAAGTACATGTTCAAATCAATGCAAAGATCGCCAAGAACTGCTAGGCAAACTCAAGAAATTGAAAGCCTATATCCATTTCGAATTTCAGATACATTTCAGTGTTACATGCGGTCTTCTTATGCTCCCTTTCATATAAATGTTTAAAATAGAAAAAAATACCTTTTTTATCAAACTGTAATTTAAAAAGCAGTGAAATTCATCGCTTCTTCTTACAGTCTCTTCAAATTGCCTCAAATGCTTTAGTGGCTCACTGAAAAATCAATTCGCTTTACTTAAAAAGAAGTGAATAAAATATGACCTTATGATAAATATAAACAATAGAGTTTACTCAGCTTTTGTTTAAACTCATCTGAATACCATATGATATCTAAACAAAGAAAAAGAGGTTTAGTAAAGAAATGAAATGTAAAGGTAAATTTCAGTGCAAGTTAGGACAAATCTCAGCTTATACCATTTTACAGCTCTTTAAATCAGTCTCTTAACTTTGATTAATTCCAGTTGAAGCTATCCTCAGTTATCAAACCTCTACACTTGAAAACCGTCAAATAGTGCAGAAGTTTTCGAGGTTAAACTATGAATACTTTAAATTCAAGTGGAACACAACAAAAATAACATAAAAATCTCTGGTTTTAAGTTCCAAATCTCCTAAGCTAATTTTACCATTCCATCATTAGATGTTATACTGAAAGCTAAATATCTCATTATGCATATCATAATAAGTAACCAAGCATAAAAAACATTCACAAAGAAACGTTGGAGTGTAATGAAGACGTTAACATTTCCTTTTTGAAAGAAATCTGTCAACTAGCTAAAAAGGTGATTTTGAAACAGTCCAAACTTTCAATAATAATATCCGATCTTGTGCGATTGGTACTCCTACCTATATAAGGTATGTGAAAACGTACTAAATTGCTATTAGGTACAAACATGACCCCATTAAGATTAACTTCTTTATTTGAAATACATTACATTTCTCTCACTAATATATTGTCAAAATGACATTTCTCACTATTTCATGACTTGACAACTTAATTCGAAGATGGTTTATTCAGAAACCAAATCTGAGTAATATGTGACTATAATCTACCTTCATTAAGCAATCTTGGTTGTTTGCAGTTATCTAACTAGGTGTCTGTGTGTGGTAAAAGGTTTCCCTGGGGAAGAAGGGAAAACCGTGTTCCTGATAACAAGGTTGGGACATTTGAGGGATACTAACTGGGTCTAAGTAGAGGAAAAGAGAAGTAGGGGAAAATAACCATTTTCATTCAGTTTTCTCCCTGATATATGGACTAGGACCAACATGGGCGTAGCGATAACTACATCTGTTCTCCTTCCTTCCCCTCTGGTTGTGTGGTGATAACTATTGAAAATGATGAAGTGAAGCGTGGGAACCGTGTTACTCTAGTGAATGTGGAAAGGAATCTTGTGAAAGAGTTAATTGATCGCTTGACTAAATACGTGGTAGTAATGATTTAATGCCCTAAAGAAAATAAGCGATGCTACAGAATACTTACGAGAAATTGATAATGTTCCATTTCAAGACCATTAGGTTACCAGTTAATTGTCTAGTTACCTTGCTCATTCAGGTATTTTACACAATACATACCTTTTTGAAACATTTCATTTCACTTCTCACTTACCTCTGCTATGTTAAAAACGTCTAACAGGTCTCGAAACTGTAGATTTCAGCTTGTATTAGCCTAAACGCTCTTCAGTAATGATGATGGAAGTGGTGCATTTTGTTACCTAAGTTTTCTTCCGGTATAAAACCAAACTAGATCTGACTTTGTTACTCATGTAACAGTGAAAATGGGGTAATATCGAATATTTACTCACGATAATCAGTTCTACTGTCTCTCAATCGTCTTGAAAAGAAATCACTCGAAGTAAATTATTCAATTATTTCGAAGGTGAAAAGGACAAAGATGTAAAGCGAAATCCTTAGCTTTTTCAATAATAAATGTTTCATTATTAGGGTTTGTATTGCCAACAGTAATATACAGATTTTTACTATTATTAACTGTTGAAAGCAACTGAAATCGGTTAGCAGAGAGCATAATAAATGATACGGGGGAGAGAATCGAACAGTTTCTGAGGCCAATTTCAAAGTATCAGAGAGTCTTCATTTGATTATTGGGCTCGAGTTGTACTAAATGGACGGCTCGCGTTCCAAAAATTGAAAATTCATTATTCATCTTCTGGATTGCAGCAAATGCTTGACTATGATGTTCAGTACTTTTCAACCGATATTTTTTAATTAAGAAGGATCAATATTGTCACTTCAGTTCATTTTTCTTCCAATGGCTGAGATGGCAAAATGATCATGATATTCAGCAGCTTAGAGTTTTGCCATAGCAGAGATAAGATAGCAGAACTCCATAAGCTCACTCAAGTACTCACTCAAGACGAGTGATAATTCGCCATATTTTGTTTTCCTTACACTTTGATAAATATTATATTGAAAGCACGTAATCTTTATGTCCAAATCATATTTTAATACTAACATTAAATGACCATAATTCGTCGATCATATTGACAAACTGAATAATACTGACGAAGGTAGCGCGGATTAGGGTCTGAAATAACGTTATATTGTGACTTATCTTGCTATGGAGATTACTCATAGTGTTCCGCCTATTGAAAATAGGTCGTATTTCTTCAAGTTCTTTGATTATGTCCTTGACTGAAGATTAACCGATAAGGGGTCACAATATCATCCGTATTAGGGGTAAAATAATACACTGGTCTGCATGAGCTCATCATTTTTATGATCCTGCTTCGGTCATTTTAAGGTGAATAAATTGTCGGAACCCTACACTAATGACCTCTTAAGAGTTGTTTTTGTTATCATCACACTAAAGGTTTTACTGAAGATATGGTACTATTTACCAGGGGGGATGCGAAATTTAAATTGGGGGATTTCAGTTTTGAAACCTAGATTTCTACATAGTTGCAGTTACGGTTAAGGCCTCCTTGTGCATATAAACTTCATTCCTTAAGATTTTTGAGAACATTCGGTTTTAGGTTTTCAATCTCGAATATATGAGTTCATTTGCAATTTCTTGGAAATACAAAATTTAGCTTGGATCGATTTCAAATACTTCTGAATGTATGAAAAAGCGTACTTCTGAACTGACCAAATAATTCCACCACTAAAATCTTTAGATTTACAGAGCCTGTAGATGACATAAGCTACCGAAATATTCTATAACAGCCCTTTAGACAAATTTAATGTTCACAGGATGTGGCTTCCAAAGACCGAGCAGCCCATTTAAAAAATGGATTTTAGATTATTTTGACAGATGGCAAACAGACTAATAATGTATTCTCTACCACTACTTTGATGTAATAATGATTAAATGAAATCCTCACATGGTAGGCCAGAATCAAAGCACCCTTTAGAATTACGCTGAAATTTATTTTTCGATCTCATTCATTTGATAGAAATTGAGCAAGGAATAAAGAACATTGAACTGTATCCTTCATTGGACTACTTTTCCTTTAATTGGTTTCATTCGTAGCATTTTAAATCACTCCGTTTTATAAGCAAAGGTGACAAGTTCAACTCTGAAACTAAATTTGTGATTAGCACGTTTATAGGTCATCGGAGGGGTTAATTTTATTAATGCATACATGTTTTACTCATTAAATGCAAACTTGTGGAAACATTTTGGTGTTATTTCCCATTTAGTTATTCCGTCCAAATGGTCCAAAAGTTCTTATTTAATGTACCATTTGGACAGCTCATAATAATGCATTTACTGAGAGAGATAGAGAGTGAAATTTGACGACTTCGACTTCCAACCACCTCGGCTCAATATATTTGCGAATATTCCTTTCAGTTGGAGCTTAGCTTCGAAGACAAGGGACAGGTATTCAAGAATTAGTGCGTTTTCATTCTTTCCGCAGTTCACAAACGAATGGACATTTATTTGGTGGAAGGAAAATGTCCTCATCTGCAACCGATCCGATAATTTTACCTTATTTCACATTGTAAACAAATATTAGATCGAATTTAGCCCTGTTCTTAAGTTCGAAAATGTAATGGGTATTTAAAGTGAAATTTAAGACTGTTAACTAATTAGTATCTAGTATCGAAGAGTTGTATTTCGAGTTTCATATATTTTAAATTCTTCCCTTGTGATTATTAATTTGACTTTTAAAATTATAGCAGAAGACTTTATTCAAACTCTCAAAGTTCAAAAATATATTTTGGAAGGAGCTGAAATTTCAAACCATAGGTGACAATATTTAACAATTATCATTATGTTGGGTTAGTTCAACTTTATCGGATCCAGTAGAATTCTTTTGACTTTTCTTTGTCCAGGTTAGCTGAATCAGACCTACTTTTCTTAGAACATATCACCTACCAGCCCTGTAGCTCTAAAAATGGGAGTGGTGACATCACCAAAGCTTTTAAGCTTGGTTTACTCTCGATGTAATCTTTCTTTTTATAGAAAATTACCTGAGTTTATAGCATGTACACCTCTCTTAACAACAAATGACATCTGGTGGAAATGTTATCTAATCACCTTCAAAACCAAGCTTAAAAATGAAACACTCCCAAATATTTCAATTCATGAAGGTATTTAATACAAAGGGTGCATAGAATTCCACCGGAGCTAAATCAGAATTTCAGGTTTCAAAATAGGAATTTTTGAATTTCGCTTTCCCTCTTTCCAAATCTTTAATCAGATAATGGATAAACACCATCATTTAATCATAATATACCCCCTGTCCTCTAAATACGATTATCCATTCATTTAGAAGAGTTAAAACCGTCCTGTGAAGCAGGCTACCAATGCAGTACCTATGAATTCTATAATTATTTCCCATAGCGGTATTAAAAAACAAATTACAACCATGGGAAACAACGAGCAAGTCCAATAAAGAACTTGGACTTTTCTTTGTCTGAACTACAGAAGTATTGGGTTGTTCGTGTAATGGCCGAGTCTCATGAATTGACTCCCAGATTCATGGGCGAGATGATGTCTAAGATATTCAAAGCTTGTTAACCGGATGATTTAAGTTATCCCATCTCAATTCACCTCACCATATTATAGTGAAGAGAGGGCAGGTGAGACCAGCAACGTTTTCTAACTTAGCAGTGTTTCCTAGGGTTTACTCAAGTTAACTCAAGGGGGAACCTTTCTTGAATAACCAGTGTTTAATACAATTTTTTGGGCGAAATTGTATCACTTAGCTCCAAAATAAATGTAAGAGCCAAAGATTTCCAGCAAAGGAGGCTTTCAAATTTAACTCTCCTCTCCCTCCAAAAATTATATTTTTATTGTCAGTCACACATCTTCCTGTAAAAATGTTACCTCTGATACCACTATCAGATACTTGTTATTTATGTATTTAACTTACGATCGGTTAGTGTTTGTTCAATCTTTCTCCTTTACGTGTTTTCTAAATCAATGGATGAACTCTTAAATGTTTATTAGTAAAAAAAATTATGTCGGTTGTTTGTATCATCATCCTTTGAACACGTGCCCAAAGAGGAGAAGGGATATTGAGAGAGAATCGGCCACCATTGCTCTACTTTTTATTAGCCGACATACGTACTATAGAACACACATACGCATTAGCAGGTCTTTAACGCGGTGTATTCCCCTTATTGGGGAGGGGAGGGGAGGGGGAGAGGGGGGATTGAGGGATTAGGAAGGGGATACGGGCGATAATCTCCTACCGCGACCGAAAACTAGGCGAGCCTTCCCCAAACTCCACCGACTAAAAGGAGAACGAGAGCGATAGGGGAAAGGTTGTGAAAGATGTCCAAACCTTCACCCCACTCCCTAAATCTCGGACCCGATCAACGGATCCACGCGACACGACGAATGGGGGGGGGGATGGGGGGTCGCGTAAATGTAGCAAGGTGTGTAATAACTCCCAGGTGTGTCCCTTCTAATGTCACCTGCAGATGACTGTACCCGTGTCCAAAATGGCAAACTAGCGGAGCCGTTCAATTATCTCTGATGGGTAGCAGACGATGATAGAGAATATACTCTATGCGGTTGGCGCCTCTGTGTCTAATGGAACTTCCCAAAAAACAAAACCAGGAGGTGTGTGGTGGGGAGGGCTCAGTTTTGAATTTGATAAATGGGACTTTTGAAATGGACAGACATGGATTAGGAGGAGCATACTGGGGGGAGAACAATTAACAGGCGTTGTTCATATTTGTGATTTGTGCTTTATGCTGTGGGAATTCACTTTTTGTATATGCTAAATGGGCTTTAAGACAGGCCTTTTTAGACATTATTTTGGTGTTTGAAGTGATGTATTGCGATAGAACCACTTCAGAACATCCAACTGCGTTTAAAAATGTAGAAATGAGTGTTCACTAAGTAATCTTAGACGCTTGCCAATTTAAATGGCTAAACCGTGTGTTGTTTTTATAAACATCTCTGATGGACACAAGAACCGTGAAGAACTTTCATGCAAAATTCTTTAATGAATTCTCGAACCTTTCAAGCGAATATAAGCGAATGCTCTTAAACATTTCCAATTCCAAGCAAGAATTTATATTCTCTGCTATGCTCAAGTTCCTTGCTTGCAAGAATAATTTTCAGAATAGGGGGCTACCTCCCGATCAACTTGCATGTTATAATTACCCCTAAGTATACTTTATAAATGACCGCGAAATATAAGTAAGAAAGTATGTTCTTCGCCTAATAAGTTAGATTTTGAAGAAACTGAAAAATCATTAGAGTTAAATTGACCATTTGCGTGTCAGCGGTTTGAGCAAACAACTTTTTCATTACTGCGGCTAGAAAGAGGGTTGGTTAGGGAAAATAACTGTTTTAAGTGGACTAAGGATGGGTGAAGTTTTGTAAATTCTAAAAGATTCTCATAAAATTTTGTTCTGTAATCAATCCCCATCATTTGACAAAGTGAAGTTCATGAAAGTTCTTTTTAAAGTCCCGTAACCTGATATTATTTTAATTTCTTATGATAGGTCAGATATGATCCATCATTATTAAATTAATAAGGAAATATAGTGATGCGTTTTACCAATACACTATATTGCTGTGGTATAAGTAAAGTAACACTATTCATTAAGGGGAGTGGTTTGCGAAATGGTGGGAAAATGGCAAGGTATCTTGGCAGAAATAACTCACCATTATTATATATATAATGAAGGCGAGTTCCAATCCTCTTAGAGTCAACCTCAAGGGAATTCAAGTGCTTAAACTACATTCGATTGTCTGTTAAAAGACAAGAGTGATCCAAAATGACACGACCAAAGACCCAATGAACTAGTCAACAAGCTCTGAATGGCACAGATACGAACACATCTAGGAATCCGGGGTTCAAAAAGGGAAACTAGAGCTGCGGAACTCGTGGATGTTACTGACTGAATTAAGTTCATTGTGAGAAAGTGGACAATTGAATGCTTCCGGGATTCTGATAATGCTGGATGCAGCATCCTCACTTTCCCATATATATCTTCTTGACCTCTTTTCATTTCTTTCTTTCCTTTGCTATTTCGTGATAAAAAATTCGAAATAACTTATTGCACTACCGTGCAAATTATTACGGTCACAGATTAGTTTGAAATAAATAGAAAATTTTGATTCAACAAACGTGTATTTAATATTTTTTCTATTTAATTAAATTTGTAATTATGAGCCCTATCACAAATATAATTTTTAAAATATTGCAAAGGTTTAATTAAACTTGAAATGCTTAATCATATGAATTATATTAAAATCAGAAATTACAAAATTTAGCAATGTATTTCCGGTAAAATTATGTACGATCTGCCAAATTCTTGGGAACAGTTTCTCATACCACCCCCTCCATCTAGAATTTTGTTTAATATTATAAGCATATGATGACATATGCTAATTAGACTGATCTCATGTCATCCTAAGACCCCCAATCACTTCTCATGTTTCAGATATGAAACATCAGGAAAGTTGTAACATTTTCGGTATGAAATTGAAGGTACACTTCAGCTGATACGATCCCGATATGTTTTTCTGGATATTAATACAATCCCAAAGTTCATATTCATTTAGCAAAAACAAATATTTTATTTTTGATGTTCAAAGGGCTACATTAACGGAGAGCCTCACGGATTTTTTTATTCATAATCAGTGGAAATGCTTCAAATATCAATTTAATAAAGGGAAGGGAGAAATATGAAAATGTCGGTCTTGAAAACAGTAATTCACACCATTTGAGTTGTGACTTTTGCATATTTCTTAAAGGAATATCATCACTTGAGGAATTTGAAAGTATTCCACTCGATTGGAATTTCGTTTAAAATATGATTAAGATTTGAGTTTCGCCGGTCTTGTTCTTGATCCAACATTCCGTAACTCATTTCAAATTCATCTGATGAAAGTGTATGTTCAAAATTAACCGATTTAAAAGATAAAAGATACTTAGCGGAAGCTAAGTATAAGTCAGTTCAGTTCAGATCACATAACTCAGCTTTTAACTTTGCTTAGGGGCTATCAACGTTCTTATTCAGCTATCTTTTAGAACTTGAAACATTTGAGTAGGCTTTTTTACATTTTTCAAAAATAAGGCCTTGTTTCTTTTGATTTCACCTCCAAAAGTAAGCTTTCAATCTTGTAGACATCTTACAAAGCACGAATTTAGAAAATTCGAAAAGAATAATAATCTTTTATTGTTAACTCGATGAGTATTAACATGGCGGTATAGCGGTAAGCGGAAATTAATTGATGTTAAAATTAGTGGTTTATGAAATATAAGCACAAGTTTTCTTCTAAATTAAAAGAAAATTTGTGGGAAATAACACACCAGGTGATCAAATCACGAACTGCGGTATTTAAAGTTTCCTTAAATGACTGATTGGATTTTTCACTTATCAAAAGGGAAATGATAGCAAGGCCATTTTGACCTCTCAACCATTGTCGGACAAAATGAACTGGAGAGGCGAGACGGACGCTTCTTGATTAAATAATAACGATCAGCAAGCACTGAACATCGTAGACAAACAGTTGCTGCAATGCAGAGGATGAAAAGTGAAATTCGAATATCAGAACGTGAACCGTCCAGTTAGCGAATATTGCACAACTGGAGACCAAATATCAAATTATTTAAGACTCTTTGATACTTTGACGTTAATCTCAGCACCTTTTTGATTCCCTCTTTGTTCAACATTTATTGGACGTTCTGTTAACCGATTTCGATTGCTTCCCGCAATTAAAACTGTCTTTCTTATTACTGTGGGTAATAATAATAGAATGAATAACAGTCAACGAAAATGAGTTCGAAGAATATCTACTGAGAGCAACGAAATTTTTTCGAAATGTAATGAAAAAGAGCCGAATTAGGAAAAGCTGGATGATATCTAAATCACTTCCAGCTATAAACGTTCCCAACCTTCTAATTTTCCCATCTCTGCACAAGGTAGGAATTCGTAGATTGGCGCCGCAACCACTAGTAAACTGTGTGTGGCCGCCTATTACAGACTGCATGAAAATTGAGATTCTAAATGTCGTTAGTTTCACATGCTTGGGCAGAGGGTACATTTTTGGTAGATGATTAATATTAGCTACGTCGCCTGTAAATTATCATAACTCATGTCATGGCAAAAAGCTGCATCTATTCTTCACGGAAAAGTAACTGATAGCAGTTAAGAATATAGTCCAGTGAGGATAAAGTCAGTATATCAAAGGGTCTTACTCCATTTGATTTTTGGACTCCGGTTGTATAATATTTACTAAACGAGTGTTTCACTTTCCTAATTTCAAAGTCCTGGATTCGTCCCCTGGATGGCCAAGCAAATTTTTGTCAACGATGATCAGTGTCTATTAACAGGCCGATTAAGTGGGATGGTCAGTCGTACCAATTCAATTCAGAGAGCAAGATGATCTCACATGATCATATAACAGAGTTCAACACCATAAATTCCTCCTTATATTAAACCGATTGTTTAATCAATTAGTCCACCTACGAAAAAGGGACAATTTTAAAAATAGTTGATTATTTCATTGTAATTTTTTGTTTTGCATCAAGAAGAAATGCATTTGAATCTACTCTTTCAGTTTTAAAAGTGAGTATTTGTTTGTTCTTACTACTTTAATATATATATTTTTTATAACATATACAAGAATACATTTCATAACATATTTCTTAATTTAAAGTTGCTGTGTTCGATCAACTTCGATTGTAATTTGTTTAGAGGCATCTGATGTTTGCGTAACAGTTGTCTGTAGATTCTTTAATCTCATGGGCCTCAATTATAGAATCTCTGCGCTTAAGTTTTGTATAACGTATTTGAACTTGCACTTCTCTTATGGTCCCTCATTATATTTGAACTCTAACAACCGGGTTACGAACTTGGTTCATTCTTGAACTTTTATAATTGTAAACCTTTACGGAGCGTTATTTATTATCACCCTGCTCAAGACAGAATGACACGAATAATAAAATCCAATTGGACGGTAGATGCCAGTTGAGAAATGATATATGTAAATTATTGATACATGCAAATTGTACACTTTCACCTATAGGCGAGCTGTCTGTATTTCATTAATGTTATAATTATCTAGAAGATATTGCAAATTTCATTAAATTAAAATACTTAATACATGTATTGAAAGTTCGTATAAATCAGTCTTGATTTTCCACGGATGATTGATTTCTCATCAACTTTGAGTGCTTACTGATTATCCTGAGAAGTAGGAGAAGCCTGAAGCAACACTCAAACCATTTACCCGTAAATACGCAACGGTCGGATAACTTCACGAAAACTTGTGAAGTGATTTAAATCAACAGACTGAACACAATTCAGATAGACAACAGACTGACTGAAACTCCCAGCAGTATTAACACACTTATGAGTACTATATTGATCCATTCCTTTTGAATATTATCTGATAACGACTGGAGGTTAATACTAAATGATAACAATAATCTTTCCGATTTCATTTACACCAAATGGCCTACCATCTCAAGATGTTTCGTTGTGTTAATTTTTTCCAAGTATAACAAAAAGACAGCAGTTTTTCTTCCCAATGTTGAGTCCATATTTCCCGCCTTCCTCGTCTCAGCTTCTTCTGCTCACAGACAGACCAGAAGCAGTAGGGCAGCAGCATGCAATCTGGAGGTTAATTTACACTTGACATCTTCCCTTCTCTCTTATACGGGTGGTCTTTAATCCCCTTACTCCCCCTTCTCCTTTTCCCCTAAACCTGAATTGTGAAGGTTGAGGAGTAGAAAAAAGAGCGAGGCCGAGTATCAGCTAAGCAGGGTCGAAAAAAGGTAACAAAAACCCGCCCTAACTGTAACTGACCATTTGGACAGAATGGACAGAAGGAAGACTGTCACGCAAGTAACTTAGCTGCTGCTGGTTTGTGGTGGAGTTGGGTGAGGTTTTTGTTTCCCCTTCCTCAGTTTGCTACTACTGTTGTTGGCATTTTTCTGCTTTGCTTATTTCCTACTCTTCTTCAGTCACTCTCGAGTTAGTACTCCCGAGTTCTTACGTCCGTTGTGAGAGCCGCTATCATGCGATGAGAAAATGAACAACAGAAGGGTTGCTATTTATCAACTTTGAGAAAAATAAGGTAGCAAAAGAGAAAATTGACATGAATACAAAACGTTAATTACTGTGAAACGTGTAATACTGATAATTATAAGCTGTCAACAAGTCTACACATTATAAATGTTGCAACTGCCAAACTTTTATTAAATTCCTAATTACATAAAATTGAGAAATCTAAAATTTCTCACACAAGGAGCTCAGCTGCCTCAAAGCCGATGTAACAACGGTGTTTGATGGGAGAGAGCGTGTGGTTTGGATGTTGAATCCAAATAAAAAATCTACCTTATGCTAACTAACATATCAATCATAATAAAAAGGTTTGAGAAAAAGAGGTGTTTTCGACTCTTCGTAAATGTGTGCAAAGTGAAAGAAAGCACTAGCGACAAGTTTATAATAATTGTTTTAACAATCCGTGAACGGGCCGATTTCCTTGCCTTGTGGAAGGTCGTTTTAAGCTTGTGTGATAAGATGGTAGTTACGAAATCATTTAAAATCATGCCATTGGAATTTCACAACTACGACATAAAAAAATATCCCTGCAGATAATCTGGCGATTTCAGAGTCAGGCGCAAAGAGGCTCTGATTCCCAAATCTCTCATGCATCATTTGAACTCCTTCTATTGTCCCTTTGATTTAAATACAGTCCAAGGACTAAACATTTTTGAGGCTAATTTGTCATGAATTATAATAATAAGCCGTATACTTATCGAGATAGTTCAAAAATCGATACTAAAAAGTGGGAATTTCTTCCTGAAATGGAACTTGACTTTCACGGTGATTGCATACTGATATTGTCAAAAAGTAAATAAGTCCTTTGAAATTGCGTGCGAAATCTTTACAAATCCATGAGAAATGTCAAGATAAAATCAAATTAAAATAATCCGTTACAAGTTGTAGAGGTAGGACTTGATTTAGCTCCAACTTATCTTTTATGCTTTGATCGTTCACTGATGTTTTACGTTTCATTTGTACTAAGCTTCCGTCGTACAAGTTTTAACGTATATTTTCACTAAATTTTACCAAAAGCATCTTTTGGACGAATGTCAACATGAAAATTGCACGCGAGCCAGATTGTAGTATCGATGATTGGCATTTCATTTTAACACATAAATTGCTGGTTGGTTGGTCGAGATGACTGAAATTGTATATATGGAAATATGCATTTCCCAAATACTCTGAGAACGAAAACCAACTACTAAAAACATCTATCAAACAATATTTCTACGTAATAGATTTATTAATGAATATAATAATTGAATCTTTACTGGTGATCTTTACTTCCTATCCTGTGGATGAATTTTTATTAGCTCTCTCTTAGCCAAAACCAGAAAAAAAACACATTTTTAATCATGAAGAAGCAACTAGACGCTTATAGTGAATTGGGGAAAAATAGAAAATAATCTTACCTTAGATTCGGGGAGTAAAAATTTATAATTTATTGCTAAGCTTCAATGTTCAAACTTCAATTTCTGATCCCTTTGTTTCCAATCGATTGTTCGTGTCATAAGTAATAAAACACTAGCTCTTTAATACCGCATTAATTTCAAAACATACGAATCCAAATGGTTGCAAGCTGAGCTGAAATGCATATGTGAAGTGAGAGTAAAAGAAATTTTGAGAGAAATATTTTTGTAACCCCCCTTAGGCCATGGATGTTCTAAAACTGGTACTTAATAGTTGTTAGTACAAGTGATTAATTGGGTGAGATAATCTAATGTGCAACTTGTGCAGAGCGAAGACATCCTGCGGTTACATTATCGGCCATAATTGATAAGCGTATATGGTTTTTACAATTAATGACTTGATAGACGTTACTGTTATATCAGCAACGTAAATTTTAATTCGATAATGAATTTTAGCATTCACTCTTCTCTGTTGATAGTATCTCGTGTGTTTACTATCAGTGATTGGTGATGGAAATGGCTGGAGATACCTTCGAGTATTTTTTGTCCTGATGTAAGAAAAACATAACTGTATAGCACCTCCTTATTCAATAGATTTCAATTCAGAAATTATTATTAAATATTGGTGATGACCAAGAAAGTGAAAATGTCAAAAGGAAGATTAGTTTCATCGTAAACTATAAATATGCTAAAATTTTTATTACTTAAACTCTCAAGTAATATAAATTACCAGGACTGCTGCAGATTGTCATAAGACATGCGAAAATAAAACAGTTGCATGAAATTGTGTCATCCAGATTTTAATCATGCTGACAGTGCAAATGTCCTGACGATTTCATTGTTAAGCCCCGGTAAGGCCCTACATTCTATGACTTACCTTTCTTCCCGCATCTTCTTAATTGAAATGTTTCTACTGACTGTCGTGCTCAGGAATTTCTACAATTAAATCTTGTGTTAAAATCTTAAAAGTATGAATGGAAATGTTATAGGATGCATGAAACTATGAGAGAGAGAAAGAGAGAGAATACTAGTCAGACATCAGCTGGCCAGTCATAAAACCAGGTTATGAGTTCTCAAGGAAGGTTGACTAGACATGCATGCCAATAAACAAGGTTGGTCGCCCGGCGTGTACAATAGTCACCCACCCAGTCCGACTTCCATAGATTAAATTTCGCAAGTGGAGGAAACTAAAGCAGCGCTAACCACAAGTAAGGCCACTTCAGGAGTCTAATCACATTATGTTTAATATCACTTCATACAACTTTTGATCTTCCTAAGCCTAACGGACAACAATGACCTTTCTCGACAGTACTATGGGAGGACAATCGGGATTGTGAGGAACAGGTGAAATGAGGTACGATAATATGATAGGCCGATTTCGCGTTCTTTGTTCATTGATAGTTAGGGTCTATGAGTTAGAGTGCGCAGGTACTAAAAACTCTTTAACAAGTGAGAAATGCAAACAATATCATTTATTCCTCTTCACTTTAATAGCTATTTTGTTGCGACACAGATTAATTTGTTCCTACTGCAAACTGGAACATTCTCGATATTAAACTGCTAACCTATGGTTAATTAGGACGGTTGAAAGCTCATCCTAGAGCCGCATATCTACCAGCCCCAAAGTTTTCCAAGTTAGAAATCTGAATAGTGGTCATATACGACTGCTTTGGCAGAAACTATATTAGATCGGGTCTTCAGGCGTCTGTTTGTCATAATTTAACAGATAACCCGTAAAGATTTTTTGAACCTTAGGGGGATATACACTGAGGCAGAAGAAGTAAGGATCTATCAATTCGTGAAATCGCTTTAAATATGCCTATTGATTCATTTTAGGTAAACATAATTTTTCCATTCGAGCAACCCACATGGGTCATTTCTTGTCTCCATTAGATTTCATTACTTTTAACTGATCTTGAGTCAAATACTAAATTGAATGCTTCTTTAACTAATGAAGCGTCAACAATATTCAACGATATTCCTTGAATCAAATGAGTGTTATCGATAGGCGGCATTGATGAAACGAAGATTTCTCGGTTAGCGATTTCTAAACAAAAAATGGAATACTTTCAATCGTATTTCTTGAGAGTACTGCTAAACCCAGTCACATAACCTCAGTCTTAGGTGTGAAACATTTTAAGGTTGACCTCAATAGAGACCCAAAAATCTAATCGGCGTAGATACCTTTTTAATGCATAGCAATTCACGATAAGTGACAACGATCAAATGCTGGTTATGGTAATAATTTGAAGCAAAAAATGTAGTAAACAAAGAGAAAGCAATCGGGAGCATTCTCTAACACAGTCATGGTTAATAATTCCAAAGTCCGTTAAAGGTAAGAGATTTCCACCATTAACGTTGGGTAAAAGAGGAGGAGTACTCTGAAACCGCTCTGATGAGGAACTCACATTCTGTCAATTTTAACTGGACGAGCAAATTGACCAGTGCATTCGTTAAAACAAGTGAAATCTAACTTGGTTGGCTAGGTATTTGAAGTTAAGTCAGCTATTTATTGGAAAATAACACTAGGACGCTGCTATCTCCATTCTCAACAGTGATTTCCGAACAGGAGTTAAAAATCCGTCAGTAGAGTTGCTTAGACTTTTCAATAATTGTATTACGCTATTTGAGTTCTTGTTGACATGCTTCGAGATCTCCAGAACGAATTCCTATTGCTGCCATAATAGTGATTAATGACACTTATTCCTCTTTTAGAAAGGCGTTCCAAAGCTCACCTTGGGTAAAGGATAGAATCATGGAGCCTTACTGGTGGGAAACTCGAATTCTACCACCCCCATTTTAGAAGTGTGATTAGCCACTCCGCTCACTGGATGTGCATCTATGGTCATCGATCACGTGATCTCTGACTTCGCAGACGAGCACGTTAACCGCTTCAACATCGAAATGCCTTGTAAACGTTAATATAATCATTACCGACACTGAAAGTCGGCCTCATAAGACCTGAGACAAGAAGGTATCATTTAGTACTCGTTAATCCTGACCATCAAGGGATCCCTACTTAGACGATAACGAAGTATTCTTTGACGCAAAACTGGAGAAAACTAATCTCATGTGATTGACCCATGCATACAAACGTGTATCTACTCTTAAAACAGTTACTCAAAAATAAGTCTACTGTTCTATCCACACTAGTGATTCGATTTATTCCAATAAAGTGCGACTGTATTACATAACTTGCCAATTTGAGATTTATATTATGAGACAAACATTTGACGCAGTTTCATGAATTACAGAATATTTTACAGATAAATATAATAAAGATAGTTAAACCGATTAATCTAAGGTCTTTACGTGATGTCTGACTGATAGGACAGTATATGAAATAACTAATCTGAGGGTATGCAGTACTCCTAATCTGCAGCTGACTCATCGAAGTTGATGAGACTAAGACGGGCGCAGACGGTACTGGCAATTACCACTATTCTGAGTGGGGGTATCTTCGTATCAGTTGGTCCGTTTGCTACCAGCCATTCATGCCTAATTCTTTGTAGAAAGCGAAGGGATCGGACTGCTCATCTCCAGTCACTTCTGTCATCAAACATCAACTCTCGTCCATCTTTTATTACGATAGGACTATACAGTCATAAAGTCAAAAATCTCGGATAATAGATACGTTTATCATAACCAGCTTGGTATGATAAACGTAAAGCTCTGCTATGGAGCGCACGCCTAGCCAGTAGAATGGCTAACCACGCCTGTTAAGTTTGGCTAACATAGAGGGTGGTTCCAGGATGCTACCCCCTACCTGGATGAGTGCTCGAAAACGCTTTCCTAGATGGGTTTAGGAATTATTATTAGCATTATAATGCCCCAAGAAACATTGATACAACTAAGCCACAATAATCACAAAGTGTATCGTATTGCTCATTTTTGAACAGCGAAAGCATTAAAAAGAATAAGCGCGATTTTACAAGATAAAGAAATTTAGAGACTTTAGTTGGCCTTACCTGCCGCTCTCGGGGATTAAAAGTGACTTGTGAAGCATACTGTTAGGAGAAGCCTTAAGAATGCAACTAATGAGAGTTACAATTACCAACAGCTCTCTAACTAATGATGAGTGCCCATATTATTTAATTCTAAGAATATACTTTTTTCATATATAAAGATGATTTTAACTAGTTAATGAAATGCGAGATTAAGTAAACAAAAAAGCTTCCCACTCTTAAAATGACATCTGCATTAGTCAACCGATCACCGAAATACAATTCCAACGGGAAGGAGCGATCTCAACCCCCATAAAAGGACTAGAAGCAAAGGTACCAATCGCAACGCCAACTGTATAGAATTACTTGATTTCAAAACCGAGCCACAAGTCAAGAACGTACCACACCTAACAATTTACCGTCATTTTCACGCACAAAAGTATGTGTGAAGCAGGTTAATGATGCAAGCTGCTACAAATGACGTGCCAAAAAGTTTAATCCAAACCGATGAAACATTAAGAGCACAACCCAGAGGTCAAATACGGATCATAAAACACAGCTCAAAAAATGATAACACAACAAAAAACATCCAACTAAAGGTACTCAAACAATTGCATCAGATCTTAAAATTTATTTACTGACAAAGCGAACTCATCTAAGAGATCACCATCAATATTGTACAGTCAATAGAAACGTGTACAGCATACAAAAGCCAACCGGAGATTTGCGGGAGAAAAAAGTATTTACAATAGATAAGAATATTGTTTAAACGATACGGGAATGATCGTTTAGCTAGAGTGGGGTGAGAGGGGAAGGCTAGAAACGGTCATCCTACCTTTCTACCGTTAAAACCAGACGCGAGGAAAGGGCAGTGGAACTACAGAGGTCGGTGATTTCAATGAAATCAAAATGCTCTAAGGGAGAGGATTTATCCAACAGTCAGACCCACTCCAGCCTCATACTTGGAGGCAACACTGTTGCCCGAAGCACTCATAGAAAAAGTAAAAGGGAACGGGAGAAGGCGCTTCTCAAGAGTTGCAGCAACATTCCAGTTCGAGTCAACTTGAGCTTTAAAACTAACATTAGCTCTAGGGAGATCATATTGATAACCCAGAGTTGCTACATTGCTCTGTTGTTGACAGTTTGATTCTATTTCTGCAGCAAGTTGAAGATTTTCATTAACTTTCATGTGGAAACTAGAGTGAAAAACAAATTGAAATGGTCGAACAGTGGCTGCAAATTGCCAATAATCGGCGACAAATTTTCCACCAAGACTCCAGATACCATCATAACCACCAGGAAGCTGCTGAGAACGATTGTAAAAAAACATCGAACCCATGTAGAATCGACTTGACATCTTCCGCATAGTATCAACAGCAGCCATTACTTCTCCTCGGTTAAGATCAGGATTAATCAGAGTTAGACCGGCTTGCCACTTGTCATTACGAACCTCAGCAGCAATTTGTTGATTTGTCATAACAAACTTTTGTATCTGAGCTATGTAACGTAGACGACAGTTGGAGGCAAATTGATTAACAATCTGAGCTTGCATTTGCCCGCTGGGTTGAATCTCACCCATGAGAACCGGATAGGCCTCAGTTTCGGAAACTTTGTTGTGACCCGCATAGGTAGCTCCAAAGCGGTAGCCTGCATTTTCACCACTACTGAGAGTCAAAGAATGACTGACTTGGAAATGAGATGAAAGACCCTTGTTAATCAGTAGTTTAATACCAGTAAAAGGAATAGGGAAAACATCGTGAGCTTTATTATGAATGTTTTCGAGAGCGCATGGTCCATCATCATATGGCCTAACCTCAGGAACCGTGACGTTGTTTTCACTAGCTTCCATTATTAGATTGAGAGTGGAGAAAAGACGGCGTTAAAAAAGTACGACCAACCCGACACGTTCGCAAACCGGAGTACCCGCGTCCTCAAATTTAATAATAAAAGTACTGATGTGCTTAGCACAATTTTGAAATTTAATTAATAAATCTACATTTCATATTAATGATTATTATTAATATTTAATGTTATTTGTTGAATTATTTTTTTAATCTACGGATAATTCATTAAAATATGTTGCTATTAGAGCAATTCTGAGGTATTAATTAACAATTCCTCTCTAAAACATGCGTATATTGCTCGAAGAATTCGAACCGTTATATGTGTTGTTGGAATATTATTATGTGTACTGTCAAATAAATATTACCTAATAGCTAATATCAAATAGTTACATTTACCAAAATTTCACAAAAATGTGAATTTCAAAGTGGGAATACAGTTGAATAATAATTTCAGTGCTGCGACACTGCTATAGACAGCAAATGTCTATCACCATCTAGCTATTAGAAATGGTTGATTAGCGATAAGATCTTCACTATAATGTCCACGGGCGGTCCCGCTGTGTGTTTGCGCATAGATACCTAAACGGGTATCTATCACTACGCCGAGACTTCGACAATGAGATATGACTGACATCAAACGGAGAAATGGTTTGTATATAAACCTAATTTACTGATTAATAAATTGGGGGTGGCTTATCTGCCACCTCAGAACTGATCTGACTACATGAGTGACTGACCTATTCCATCTATTCAATCAATGTGGCCCCGATAGATCCCGTAACGTTATAACAGACACTTTGAGGAATTTATCCTGCATTATCCTTAGATTTATTCGACATTTCTTTTCTACTACTGTGAAATTACTCCCTTCATGGATGTTACATTGATGAAATATTATCAGGTGTGAAAATTGATTTAATTAAAATGGCGGATTAAAAGTCAAAATGGAGTCTTTACTTTTTGAGCACAAACATTAGGATGCCTATCTTTGAATACTAGGGACATCTAGGTGTATTTATTGAAAGTTAATTTAATTCATCGAGGGTATTATTTTAGCTTATCATAAAGAATTTTCCTTCATTTTCTTCATTATTTATTTTCGAATACCTTTGTTTCTATATCATTCTTAATTTAAACGTTTATTGAAACTTTATCCTTGAAGTCTTTATTACCATCTACCGGATATATTGTGTCAGGTTCTACTTGTCCTGATTTCATCTGTAGATAGTCAGTAGCAGTTACGCTTTTGTTATGAGTAATTTATTCAAGTAATTATTCAAGTTGAACAGGAGTGAATATATGAATCATCATAAGGCAAAGATAACCACAAAACCGGGAATCACTTTGAAGAAATTATTAATAGTAATTTTAAATCGAGGTCGATGTTACTGAATTTTGCAACAATATCATCATTCATTCTCAAATGAGCAAAATAACCATTTCTAGTCACTTGATGCACGCATGCTTAATCCATTCAGTATTTATGCACTAAGAGAGTCCATAAGAAAGTCTTGATTATTGACGATTATTTAAATATGAACACTCTATATATATACAGCAAAATTTATTCATCTGCATATTGTCTTTTATTTACCATTCTATGCTACTATTAGGAAAATCATTCATGATTACTAAAAATTGACAAATCATTCGCTAACTATCCATAATGCCACGACTTATTTGCACTTCGTTAGAGTCTACAAAAGACATTTACAAAGTGCAATAAAGGTTTTATTGAAGTAACCACTGTGCGAAGTGATAAAACATCGAAAGAACAGAATTAATAATACGAATAGAAGGAATAAATCGAGTCACTCATGTCGCATTTGAATTAAATACAAACGTTTCTCCGTTAGAAGTCTGTTGTATCTCGTTATCGATGCATCGACGTATGCATGCAGTTGTTGAGATTTTTATTTTTTGTTGTTATTTCGTGTATATAGATGTCGTCCCACGATTGGAGCTTGTACTATTTTTTCCGCCGTAACGGTTATAAAAAGGTGTGCATTATTATCATGACAGGACGTCAACATCAAAACTATTTCAACACATTAGGCCAAACTAATCAAAACGTTTTAACGGGAGCAATATACACTTCAGATATAATAACTCCTGCTATAGAAAACTAACTATAAAAAATTTCTGGATTGAATAGCCATGTACTCCAATATTTATAAGTCTCTTTAGTGATCTACTTTTTTTTTTCCAAAGAACCTTCTGTTACATCCTGAACACTTTCTGTAGTAGTCGCAGACAAGCTCTATAGAATTCGCCTTAACGGATAAAACCATCCGTCACGTTGATATTAAGGCAATAGTCGCTTCATCATACTTTTGTATCCTTTAACGTGTCTCGCCTTGCATCTTACCTTCATGCTCTTCCATTCGATCTTGACTATTATAGTTTCATCAAATAAATCCCTGTTCAAACTACGCTTCTCATAGCACATTGATGTAGACACATCTGAATCGGACATCACTACGCCACAACTTTAAATTTTTCTTCACATAATGAACAAGACACGACCGATATTATATCAGTGAGTTGATTCGAAACCAAAGACAGAAATAGAGTTTTGCAATGGTCATTATTCACAGACATATATAAAATATTTATACAATTTTCTAAGGCACTGATTCACTTTTATGTAAAATCATAGGCAGAAAACTTCTCGCGAATTTCAGTCGCCAACTTCGTTTCATCCTCTTCACTTTCTATACAATCTCTCCAACTCACTCGACCCGGACAATTCAAGATCGCTTCAGACGCCAAGACAGCACTGAAAGAAGTTGATTAGTATAAACAAAGCAAATCAATTTACCGTCCAAAATTGATATCTGCAGATGGAACACGTTCCTTTTCCATTTTACTGAATAGTTTTTCTCCAGTTGGCAACTCAACATAGAAATAGGGAATACCTGGTCTGCAAAACTAGAAAAATAGTAATTATATCAGCATTTAACTAACATCGCTAATATCGGATTCCTTTGGAAGAGGTTCCAACTTGCAGGGAGAGTTAGGTAGCGTTTCTGACATCTCAAGAAAGGCTTTCTTAAGAGCTCCTGCAACTGCAAAAGGTACGGGGACAACCTGCAGAAGGAAGTTATAAAGGAATCAAAAAATCAATATTCACCTGAAGCTGATAATGATGAGTTTTGTAGTTGCGCTCGAATGTGACCATCACTTTGCCCTCCTCTTTGTACATTTTCTTTAAAGCGCATTTATAAGCAGTAATATCAGCACGGATTGGCTCGGAACAGGTTAACCAACTTTGATGATGACCCACGGTTAGGATGAGCACATGGTCTCGCACTAAGGGACCCCTAGGTAGGGCCACATAGGCGTGTGTTGATATGGCAACCAGAAGATGCTTGGCTACTTGGGGATTACCCAGGCAGAACCAACAAGCATCATGAACTAAACGTAAATAAATAAGATAAAATAGGAAATATCATCGACAAAGTCAGACTACCGGGCAAGAAATTACCTTTTGCTGGGGTAGATTCCCCATCAGGATTGTCAGAACGATCGTACTTCTTTAATTTCCAACCTGGACGTCTGTCGTTTCCGTCTCCTTCAACTCGCCGCTTCTTGGGCATGGAATAGAAGTATTGGTCAGTCTGAACTTCCTACAATTTACAAGAAGAAATATTAAACAGAAGCTTAATATTAACGAAAGAACCTGAAACTAAAGCTGGACTAGCATTTTAGGACTAATTGACTTTAAGGCGATGAATCTTTCTAGAGGATCAAATTATGCAGAGGCGTTCCGGTACAGTTCACTAAACCGTCGGGGACAAAAATTATAGAATATTTGGATTACTTCTTTATAACAGTTCTTGGAAGTCCTTGCATCAATATGACTTGATTCACTACTGTTTTTGCGTGGGAGCTACTGGTTTCCAAACCTTATAAATCTGTTAATTAATTAAAATGTTCTTGAGCATTAAAACTTGTGGAGATCTTTGTAGGGAGTAATTTTTCAATAACTCAGTGAAACTATCGTGAGAATTCGAAATGAAACATTATCTGTTCTTGAGAGAAAGCCATTTCTATTTAGGGATTGCTAAAAGGGATTATCGTACGACATATTCCAACCAAAATTGGTTAGAACTCTGCCTCTCTGCCATCCGAATCGAATAATTAGATTTGATAAAAATAGAACATAGTAAGAGTGTGCATTATAACTAAATACCATATTTTTATGCCCTATTGAATTCTAGAACACAAATACACATATTCACTATTCATTTGTACCATAAATAAGCTTAAGTAATACATTCAGTGTACGAATTAAATTTGCGAAAAAGTATTTTTCATTTAAAGTTAAGAAGATAGAAGCGATGATGCCTTATTCTATATTTCTATTAGCTTAACTTGATCGTACAAGTCACGAGACAGAAAAAATAAAATGGAAATATTTAACTGACTTCATGATTATAATGAAAACGCTTTTGCACAAATAGGGATTCCATTTGTCAGAATGAGAAAAAAGTTCAAGTAACTAAAAAGTTTCGGCCATTTAGCAGAATAATTAATGCAAAATAAGACTACTTACGGATTCCCTTTGTCTTTCCTGCAGTGCCTTTTTGATTGTA
This sequence comes from Hymenolepis diminuta, assembly GCA_900708905.1. Taxonomy (NCBI): domain Eukaryota; kingdom Metazoa; phylum Platyhelminthes; class Cestoda; order Cyclophyllidea; family Hymenolepididae; genus Hymenolepis; species Hymenolepis diminuta. The sequence goes on from CAADRB010000007.1 coordinate 2,132,197, forward strand.
TCGAAATAAGGATTGTCAGTGACATCTGGGGGTTGAGCTACTAGTTCAGACAGGGTCATTTTGTCAACTGGTTTGACTTTGAGAGCATACAGATACTAAATTCAACAAAGATGGCAAGTGGTCATTGCAGAGGACACAATTAATGAATGAATATAATAATTACCTTTGCATTTTCTTTATTTCCAACATTAGCTAATGCAATGAAACGAGTAACAAGCCGTTCCTTCTCCTGGAGGACACGATGATTTCTATAAGGCTTGCGCTCATAAAACACACTACTTGTGGCTGCGAAGTGATAACGCGGCTTTACTGAATTTGCAATGTGCGAAACACAAAGAGAGGTCTGGTCCTTGACCTTTTCCGCAAGTGGATCATTCGAGGGTACAATAAATTTAGGCCACTGACATGTCAGTAGAAGGTCCACTCCATTGAAAGAAGGATCTGATTCAAGTACGGGGAACTCTGTTACCCATGTATCTGAGTCGGCCTCAACAATTGGACTAACACTGACGTAGACAACCCGAAGTCCTGTTATTGTTGTAAAGGTTCCCTGCTGTCCGAGATATTTAATAGATGGACACAATTCACAGCCATTCATATCAGTAATGAAACGGAGTGAGGAAGATGTTGGAGGACAGAGGACGTAAGTCATGATGGGAACTAAAAAGGCAAAGTGACAAAGAGTAAAGCCATACTTGATGAAGGGTCTTCAATCAGTTTTTCGAACTCATCGGGGTTTTCACCGAAGAAATCTCCGATGCAAAAGAGGGCCTCAAAAGATCCAGCTGCTGCGAGAACTTTTCGAATACGATTACATAGAACTTTGAACTTTCCACAGACATCTCCACAAATAAGACTAAAATAAGAATGAATAAAAATTTCAGAATGGCAAAACCTACATCTTACAAGAATCACCTTCACTCATCGCTAACAGATAATTAGCATACCTATTTGATTTCTGCGGTAAAGGCGATAAAATAAAGGAACTCACCTCCAAGAGAGTTAGATTTTATAAAACCTTAAATTCAGTTTTAAAGTGATACAAAAAATATTCAGGTATCTGATGCCAAAAATATATTTACTTCATAAAATAATATTGTGTAAATTTAAAAGTATTTAAAAATCAAGACAATTTATAGGACTGAAACTTCGCCATAAGTGAATTATATTATTTTTAGATATAAAACTTTGTGATAGCTCTTATTGAAGATAAACTAGCGGCCCAAATCAGGTCAATCTTTTGACTATTATGTTAAATGTTTGTTAAGACCCACGAGCCTGTCAGATCACAATTAGAATTTAATGTTGACTATTTTTTGTAATGAGCGTATTCAGTAATTCTCCTATTGTTGCTCTCTCCTGGATTGCCAACGATATGATTGTTTTTGGTAAGGGCTCTAATTATTTATTTTCCTTTTAGCAGTCGGGAGTAATTTTTATTCTTATAACTTGTCAAATGACAACATTCGGACAGTTGCTAGTTTTTCTCCTACACAGTCTGTGTCAGGAATTATCCATCGACAAAATCTTGTAAATTGTAATTGTGTAGAGAATAGTGATGCACTTGGTTGTGACGGTCTAGATGGAAAATTAATTATTGTTTTCGGAAATCATCTTTGCAAAATCTTGGCCTTATCTGACAACTGCGACATTAAGTCTTTACATGATTTGCCTACTGCCGATTATATTTGCGGGGTCTCTTTGCCTAAAAAGGTGTTTACTTTTATATGGTGATTTTATTTTGTTATAGACAAGTGAATATTTCCTTCTTACCGTTTCAATTAATGGTTCAGTAAACGTTTACGGCTTCTCTGATTTAAAATTTCAATCGTTCTACCTTCTGACAACATTTAGTGCTACAAATTCTTCCATGCTGTATTGTACAAAATTCGCTGATTGTATTGATACCAATGATAAATCGCTTTTATTTGTTGGTGGCACATCCAACCGTATATACGTCTGGTCTTTTAAAGGTGAAGCTCCTTTTCAAATGATAGCTTTATCAGACTTTGGCGTACAGAAGGTGAAATCAGTTTTTTGTCTCTTATTCATTTCTAGGGAATTATTTTTTCTGTTGATATATTTCAACCTCCCCATTCGGAATCTTGTCTTATAGCTTCGGCTGCAGAAGACAGATCAGTTGTTGTTTGGTTTTCCTCGCTTGATTCAATTCATCCACTGCATCTATCTCCATTTAGAAAATGGGGTATTCTCTATCGATTGGATGCCAGTTGTTCTGATAATCCCACTTCGTCATTACTGTTTGAGGCTCGAATTTGGTGCGTTCATATGAACGGTTATGGCATAGTAACGGCCGGTGAAGATTGTTCCATTGTTTTCTATCCCTGGTCAAATTCGCCGACTGATAGGTTGAAGCCGATTTTGCTCAAATCTGTTCATCGTGGTCGAAGTATATGGTGCCTTGATACACTGATTTCCAACGGTACTGAAATGAAAATAGTAGGTGATATTATCCTTGTAATATGTGGTTCAGGTATCTGGTGGAAATGACGGTGGTTTATTTGTTAATGAAATCGATTTTGACTCGACAAATGAATCATTTTTAAGACCAGTTATATCTGCAAAGCCCAAGATAAATATTCCAAAGACTAAGCAGTCTTCTTCTCTTGTGAAACATAAATTTCCGTCTGATGTCATCTTTCCAAATTCTCGGTTCATTTCTGACGTCTGTGCCTTATTCCCTTATGCTGGTAGTGGAGTCGAGATAGTGAGTTTAATACTTAATTAATAATTGATTATTTAGCTGTCATCATCGCCTCGTAATGTCTTCATTGGTCCAGAGGGGAAAGTATTCACTATCCTTGAGTCCGGGTATGTTTTTATATTTAGTGATTTTGTTTGTGTTGATGTAGAGTATAACAAGATACTTTTTATTACTTGTAAGTAGTAATAATTTTGCTTGTTATTTGTTATTAACGTTGCTTTTTTTGTTTCTGCATATTTTTATTCCTAATGCTATAACTTTTTTAGTACTGCCCTCTCTGTAACAATGAAATTTTGTGTATAAGAAGAAAGTTTATTTCTCAGAGGTTTTACTTATTCTGTTAATTATCTCGGAAAAAGGATGACAACTTTGTTTTATGGTCAATTTTTAGCCTATTTTCTAATAAATTTCATTGGTTATTCAAATTCTGTTATTCGGAAATCCGTATCTGATTCCCACATTTAATTTACTCTTTGATGCTGATTTTATAATTTACTAGAAAGAGTGCTAATGCCGCTAGTGGGATTATAAATTGCATGTGGGATACAAACATGTAAATGAATATTAAATATGGCATAGTTTAAATAATGCTTCTTTAGCGTATAAGAAATATAACAAATGGAATCGTTCGTCCATGTACAAAGTAAGCGTAAACCATCAGTGGTTCAGTGTTTATTTATGAATTTTTTTCTCATAGGTTTGCCAGTTTTCCTTATCCATATTACAGATGGAGCATTTTAGACTTTTAATCATCGGGAAACATCTAAGCACGAAAGAATAAGAAAAAAGTTCAGAGTTTAAGGTAGTGAATAAGGGAAGTAGAGGTGAGATTCATGGGATCAGGAGAAATCTTTTTCGACTTATCTTCAGAATAATCAGTCTCTCAATTCAACATTTCTTTTTATGGATAATCTAGATGGTATGCTTTCATGCGATTTAGCAGGCGTCTAACCATTTGATTTAGTTGACCATCTTGGGGTTAGTGGGAATGAATCCTCTTGGGCCTTCTTATCTTACCTTCATTTACACATATATAATTTTTCTTTTATGCACAGTAGGTGATGTGAAGGATAGCTTTTTTTGCTGTCCACCTTTAATCTCATTGAAGCGATGTGAACTATATTTTAATTCCCCATCAGTTTCTGTAGAATGATCCGAGCGTCGCTATTTATATGATGAATTGTTCTAACATTTAACAGGAAATATTATAAAGTAATTACTACTTAAATGTGCAGTTATGTAGATCAGTGATTAATTTTCCACATACTTTCTTGTATAAGTTATCGTTAAGCTGCGTTTGTATCCTTTTCCAACTTCACTTCACCTACACTAGATCCAGATGTGTGTGTAGTCTTATCACCATATCTAATCTGTTAACTTCTTCCAAATGTATAAGACATATCAAATCGGATAAAGCATTGATCTGCGTTATTCTTTCTTCGCGTCACATTCTTTAATTAACTACCTTTTTATTTGGAAATTTCATTCTTATTGCGTTCAACTTAATTCCACTTTTTATCTAAAATACTACGAAATGGTGTCGTGTCTAATCCTTTTAGCTGTATAAACTGTCAATTTGCTGGCAAATCATAATTAATTATAACACTCAAGGTATTGTTTAACTTTTTGACATTTTTACTGTCAATACCAGCTCTGACGTAATTGACATTATGCTGTCGTGGTCGACGCTTTGTGCACGCAACTTTTATTGAAATAACCTAGTTTATTAAGAAATTTTATGAATAAGCACAATCGGTTCCTAGATGGCCTTCAGAAATGGCGTTTTTATGGTTGTCATTAATTAATCTCGAGGTGACTTTGTGTAGTGGAGGTAAATAAAACGAGAAAAAATTCGAGCTTAGCCCAGTACCTTTTGGGGAAAAAAAGTGAGCACTAACATCTCCCTTCTTAGTAGATTTTTTGATTTTGTCGCTTTGACAATTGGCTGAATAAAGTAAGAATTGGAAATTAAATTAATTAACTATTTTGTGCTGGAAAGGCACAATCATAAGTGCTGAACTTAAAAAAGCTATAAGCCCCTCTATTCAAGCAGTGTTGTTAAGTCTTTGTTATGTTATGTGCTGTGTTTATAAAAGCGCTCTCATAACCTTGCTACTTAATTGATAAAGTAATACTACACTTTCTAAATGAACTAGGGCCTACGCATTTATCCGATGAATTTCAAGTTTTGGGCAAAATTTTCCTCTATCTGTTGACATTCTATGTGCAGAATAAGTATCTGCAAACTTTCTACTGCTCCTATTCTCAGTAAGTTTGCTGACCACAAAGTTATATAAGGTGTTAGAATATTTAATTTCTATCAAGTCATTCAGACGTTTAAAAGAAGCTTGCAATTTCATTGTTTGGAGATGGTGATGTGTGGGGATGGTGAAGGTAGAGTCGAGTAGAAATAGAGTAAGATCTTACTTCATTTGAATCGATAGATTTCTAGTTGATAGATGTGGTCGACTCTTCTAACAATCAAGAACAAATAGTTGATATTAGTTGTTGTGTATTAAAGAATTAGACCTGATAAATGAATTGCATAAAAGCTGTATAATGCTAGATAAATAATTTATTTTTCTTGTTCGGAATAATCTCAAGACTTTGGCATTTTGAAAGGCAACTAGTCTTTAGTTCTTTTGAAGGAGTTTCATAATCAGATTCTACTGATAGCCTGTCGATTCGTCCATTTTAAAGAATAAGTGAAAATTTTTAAAAATTACAATTCAAATTTTTTTCATTAAAATTCAGATCAAATATGATATGCCAAGAGGTATTATGCAAAATCGTGTGTATCGCTGTTATTTTTGTAGTCATTGTTGAATCAATAGTGAAATTTCAATAACTGAAAACTTCAAAACAGGAGAAACAATGGACAAGTTTAATAAGGGGTGAAGTAGACGCTGACCAAATCAGACCATCAAAGTATTTCATCGAGTCATCCGCAGTTCAATGCATTACGTCCTAATGATCCGGAGCTTAAATTTCAGAATTCGATTCCTAGATTCTTGAATAAGTTCTTGTCTGCGTTGTTTAGTGTTTGGTGGTTGAATTGAATGGATATTCACGCCATCTCGATGACTTTTCTCTTTTAATACCAGTCAAAATGATTCAATGCTGCAGGGCTCACTCAATATGACTAAATTCATTTTCATTCCACCCCAATTTAAATCCATTAATACTTTGGATTGGCTTGTCCAATCAATATCAGCTCTTCAAAGGAATCATCATTTGTAGTATATTGGATGCTTCGGAAAGAGTATAATCCTTCTGCAATAACCAAATCTCCCAAAGCTCAATTTTCATAATTTGATCTCTGGACATCTGGAAGGGCTTATATCCCCAATATTCAGAACTTGTTGACCAGACGATTTAAATACATGGTTATTCGTGCCACTTTCCTACAGCTATGGCCAAGTAGATAAGACAAACAAGGGAATTTTAAATATAATCGAGCTCACTTGCTGTACTAAAATATTTTTTCTCGCCATAAATATGATGACACAATTATTTTAATACTCCCTCGTGTATTGCTTCTATTATACTTCAAGAATTAGCCGTCGCTACTGTTTTGATACACCACGGGTATTAAAGCAGGTATTTTACTCAGGAACTTGCCTTGTGTCTGTGCTCAGTTGTTTATTATATTAAATTGCATTGCCCTCATAAATAGTCCTCTGGTAGTCTTGTCTAGAAAATTTACTCTTAATACCCTTTTTTCTCCCTCTTTATTACTTCCAAAAGAAATAGGTTTTTATTGGTTTGTCAAAGTGATTGCACTCTAATGCAATTGAAGCTGAAAACATCTAGCTTATGTACACGCATAAAATGAATATTCGTAATTAAAAAATGTTAATATGGGCGTCAATTTTAAATTTCTATTGCTATTTTATGACTTTAATTACAATTTATGCTAATGGATTGTGCACAATGTTTCGAAAATGCGGACTATATTTATATGCAAAGCTTTTATAACAAACTGCTCTTTGTATTTGGTCAATCCCGAATTGGAATTTTTTCAAACTGTAATTTCGCAATATCTGTCTTGAGAAAAATATACGAAAAATATTTTCCTTTTTTTTCAAATTCAAAAAATTGAAATGCGTTTCTTTTGAATTAAACTTTTGAAATCAAATGAAAGGTATTTTCTCTTAATCTATTTTACATACACAATTCAATTCTATGATTAATTCGCTATGCATTCTAATTCTAATGTCCAGTTGTCATCTTTCAGCGATTTGTCACTTCTACGGTTGTCAGATGATGACACAGTCGAATTGACTGTAGTTCAGCCCATGGTGTCTTCTGGCCTTTCCAAAAGGCTCAACAAAGACGCTCAATACATCCAGGACGATGGTATTCATCTTCGACAGAATGGCCTGTTTCCTGGTTACTGCGTTTCTGGAGTTCATAGACAGTCTGGACAGTTCGCTCTTGGTGGAAGATGGGGCTGTCTGGGCATCTACGAAATCGAACCAGGTGAGTTATTATTATTTTCGAATATTATCAAGCATTCTGCAAACTTGATAAAAATGTTCGTTAGGATATCTCGTGTACTGTGTGATTCAGAAGTAATAATTTATTGTTTAATCTTTTTTCTATAAGGGGAAATGTGAGAAGAGTATACAGTTTTTGCAATTCGACCTACAGTTTTTTGAAATGGTGTACAGCTCAAATTTAAAACTCGTTAGGTTTTACTTGACACTTCCTGACGATCTTTGTATCTTTGCTTTCAAACACCTTGTTTTTGAACTTTTTAGTATGCCGACGATTTGCCACGCTCTTGAGCATTTGAACCTCTCTAGATATCTGTAGAGAGCTAATTTCCAATCGCACATAAGTTATTCCGATCGATAAATATAACGCTTCCGATTTCAGGCTCATGAACGTAGTGTCATCTTCTAAAATGGTTGTTCTTCGCAACAACAAATGTTCATTATTTTTTTTGAAGTTTATGCGTTAGTGAAGTAAGTCAGGCAAAAAATTCATAGTTGTGGTGTTTGTTTAAGGAAAGGTGAGAAAATTTGTCTTCGATGTTTGAGTTTTCTCTCACATTAATCTCGTAAATTGTTGGGGAACAGGCTTTAATATTTTCTTATTATTTGTGCATTTTATCTATAAACTTTTTTCTCAGAGCCGAATAGGCTTCTTCTTAAGTGCCTCTCGAGGACAAGCTTTTCTTGGTCTTAATACACCAAGCATTGAAATGGGCAGATGTTGTCCTCTCAAACCTAAACTTTAAATTTCTAAACGATTAAATTATTATCAAATGGCGACAATTAAAGACGTATATTAGTGGCAGAGCTTACATAGATCCAAACAATGTTTCCTCACTATAATATCACTCTATATTATACTTTTCGGAAAAGCGAAAGCATAGTTTAATGGTTATAATTTCTGGGAGATGATAGGGAGATAGGATTCAAGGTTTTAACTGATATATGACCTTTATACGGTTGGAAGTATCCGAAAATTGAGAATTTAAATACGTTGTTGATCGTAATGTTTGCGGAATACTGATCCGTTCAATAGTGTTAGATCGTTGCTCTTTTTCTGCAAGCATTATCATTCAGTTGGCGATGTTACATTTCACTGTTCTCTCATGATACATTTTCAAAATTTTAACTCTGGGAATCGATTTTATTTGTCGCCTCGGCCGAGATAAACCGAAAACTTATTAGCGTCTTTATTGATATGTCCTAGCCATAATTTTGTGCGAGTTTTCTTTCTATTTCCGACTGGTACCTGGTGAATGGAAATACGTTTTAACCGAGAACTGAAAGAAATTTTTGTAACAGTCCCTGTTATTTAGCACTTAGAAGTCCTTCTGCCGAGTTACTCACATTATGTAATTCTTCCTTAGACCCGTGTCGTACTCGTTAACTGAAATTGAGACTTCCCACTTGACATGGCAGCAAGTTGACCGCTGCTCTCTGTGCGATGTGTGGCTGTAGGATTTTAATTTGAGGATCAGAGTTTTGACAAACATCTCTGCTTTCTTTTATCTCAAGCTTGCTTATTTTGCATCTTCAACTACTGTCGTAATTTTATAGCCACTTCTCTCTTTGCTACACTTCACTTTCCAGTTAATTATTAATTCACGCCTGGTATTACCCCACTACCTTTTAAATAATTATTCCTCTCCCTCTCTCTTTTTATGACAGGCGAAGGTAAAGTACTCTGTCGGGATCTCGTTAATCTTCCACCTTTCCAACGAATCACCCACCTCCAATGGATCAGTGAACGTGAACTGGTGGTTGGAATCTACCCCCATCTCACTGTAAGTGTATTTCATTTTTCATACTACCTTACCCCACTTTGCTCAGGTGCATTACGTTACTTTTGTGATTACTCTCGTGATAGTGGACATCAAAACCTTTTTCGGTAGTGATATGTGTGTCTGAGTTCATTTATGGGCACTCTAATTTTCTCACTTTCGAGGATGGCGGAGCTGACCATGGGAAGATGGAGGTTAGATGTGTGCACTGTAATATGAATAGAGAAAATAATTATAAACAGAAGAACAAGAACAGCAAAATGAAAATACTAAATTCATTATACTATATCCTTATATTTATAAGGATGGTACGCATCATACAATTCAAACAAGTGGATGAATATCTTAAATAGTTTTTGAAAGAGTAAGGTATTCGATTTTCGCATTTCAAAATGTTTCCTTCTCTTCTCAGAGCAAAAGGTAATGCTTGCTTTTACGAGTCCTTTGAAGAGACTCGTATTGAATCTGATGTCAAAGAAGAGGATGAAATTTTAATATGGGTCGTTTCAACCCACACTTCAAAACTTAAAGCAATCGAAAATTAGGCATTGCTCCTGAGCAACATTGATCTCGTCGATGGTGCAAAACTTTCCATTCTTTGCGGTTCTTCATACACACTCGGGGGTTCTACACTTCACTATTTTCGGATTCCTTTTATGCGGGGATTCGTAGTGTATTGTTTTTTCTAACTAAAGGATCACTTATCGTTGTTTATGTCACTTTATATAAAATTCATCTCAGTGGATTGATATCTTTGTTAAATTAAGTTTATTTATTCTACCACTGGCATTGTTTTTGCTCTTATCACGTTTATCTTACATTCACCAATGACTTCATAATTTTTTTAAATAGTACATCTTTGTGCAGTGTTATAATATGATATCTCCTGTACATTATAGCAATCTATTGAACTCACATGTTGATCCATATATTGCTCGATAGTGATTTTCTTATCAAATGCTCCTTGGACAAATAATAAATATAACAGTTGGCTCCACCTAGCGTACCGTAATCTTGTCCTTTAAACACAAACGCTTTCCACGCACGCTGCACTGACACTAATCCCCTTCTTTTTCCTTTCCTCTGCCGTTTCTTTATGATTGTCTAATCTATCCCTATTACAACTTAGCTCTTGGTATTCTGATTTCGATACGAAAATTTTTACTTGTTAAATAAGATTTTTAAGGTTTCAAATTACTCTTTTTGGTTGCTCTTATGTGAACAAATAGCAAGGTTAAATTGTTTCACTGCAATTTGATTACCCAAGCTACTGTCCCCTATGTATCTCATATGTTCCAATAACTTATTTTCTTTGTCTTCCATCATATTTCTCTTTCGCAATTAATCCAACTAACTTCTCTCTTTTAACCTAATCATTATATGCTTATTCTCTATTGTCTTTTTAATTAAAAGAAACAGCGTGCGTAAGGCATCTGAGGACACATATTTTTGTAATTAAAACTAGCTCGATAATAATTTACGTGTTTTTTATATGGAAGATCTCATGACAGATACTACTATACGTAATGAATAGTATCTATAAAAGCGAAACACAGGGGTATAGAAATTTGAATATTTCTAAAGATGGCCAGATCTTTCGTTTGCAAAGTTAGAAAGGAGTTGGTGAATGAAAAAAATGGGGATAAATTGGTCGCCACGAGGAAGAGAAGAGGGCATTGTCAACACCGATTCACTCACTCGCTTATTCATTTATTCAACCAAAATACCTGAGTTTTTGAGAAGAGTGTATGGCATGACGTGATGGTCGAAAATGGTGGGAAATCAATGCGCGGTATTTTGCCAAAGATCTTCAAGTGTCTGAAGGAACAACGATATAAAAGCAATGTTGTGCGCCAAGACCGCAGACACAAGTCACTCGTTCTTAGGCGAGGTGAGTTAATATTGACAAAAAGAACTCGGGAGAATTGTTTAATGCCTGTAAAAGGATTCTTAAAGGGATTGAAGAGGAGTGTCTTTGGTTTTTCTCCGAATGAAAACTTCGAAGAGGATGAAAAAGTGGATCGAAGAAATGGTAGGTGAATGTGTGCGAAGACCCCACTGAAGTTGTAACTGTTATGCATGTGGACGAAGTTTGCAGTAGACAACAGTGATGGTCATCGGTGTTGTGAGGGACAGTGAGTGAGAGGCACATCATAACTCCTCAATATTTTCCACAGGTCCTTAGAGTCAATGTAGATGTAGATGCAGATGCAGAAGTAGGAGAAGATGCCCATGTGGAGACTCGTCAAACCATTGTTGTTAATCCGCCCTGGATAGACAAGGTAGCCAATGGGGGAAGACCCTATGTCTTTCAACAAGAATGGACCCCATCTCATAATGCTGTTAAAAGTGAGGATTGAGTGAGGCAGAATTTTCATCATTATGTCGCATCGAACTTGTGGCCTCCTGACTACTCACTAGATGTTAATCTATTGGATTAATAAGTGTGGAGGAGGGTGGGGCATGGTTGGAAGTGAAAGTTGAAAAGCATGTCCATAGCACCGAATCGTCCTCTGAGATGGAAGCAAAAGAGCGAAGAATGGAGGACAGGAATAAAGACCACCTGATGAAAGTTTGCAGTTAGTCGCTTTCGAACTCGAATTGAGTGGATGATGGAAGCCGAAGGAGGAAATATAGAATAAAACCTATGTTAATGGGTATTGTATTCATTCGTCTTGTAACAGGAAATTATAAGTTTCGAAAATGAAGAGTTTCATTTTCTGTTTTTCTAAAAGTGCGTAGGGTGTCCTCAGATATCTTACTTACCCCTTATTATTTTAAGTTTGTTTAGAATTCGCTTATTATTATTATCTTTTAAATACCTCAGATAATGAGTTATATTTGTTTTCTCAAAATATTTTTTCTTTATTTAAATTGAAATCCCTTCTCTTAGATCCTTCTTCCAATAATTTTTTATTGTTGTTCCGTTGATGTCAATGTTAAATGATGTTATAAAAAAGAAATCTGAAATCTCTTTTATGCGTTCTCAAGTTGTTAGATTTCACCTTAACACTTGAAAGATAAACTGACGTGATAATTAATGGATAAGGGACTTAATCTGTTGTCATATCTATCAAGTGACAAAGTGGAAGATATGAGAAAAGTGTTGATGTTTATCTACCCTTTAAGAGGTGTGAATACGGTTAGGTTCATCAACTCCATGAACATTCTTGAAGGTTAGATTTTGAAAAATAAAGAACCTTTTTATTTCAGAGTCATTAATCGGTATTAATTAAGGAGAAACTCATTCTAAAATTCAATTAATATAAATATTACTTTAAATAATAAAACAGATGAGGGATTTTATTATGTGTAAACATTTATCTGTAGTGCCTTAGATCGCTTGGGACTCCATTACAGTACCCGTGGATTTGAGTTTCGTTTTATAGTTATTGGTAGTCTTTTAATCGATCTGAGCATGCCCTTCTTGAACTACTACGCACCATCGTTGTACAATTGGTTTGCTGATAATAGGAGGTTTTTACAAATCCGTAGATTTTTAAAAGGGACTTGCCTTTTTAATTACATTTTACATCAAACTAGTCATACATGAGGTTAGAACTTGCTATTTTTTGTTAAATTTTATTGCTATCGCCACTTTATTGTGTGTATTCTTGGTGATGTTTTCCGAGCTCCAACTGACCTTACTTTGGCTTAAAAATTTCTATTAGTAATTTACTTTCTTAATTGCTTTTGGAAATATATTTGATTACTCAAAAAATGTCCTGTTTGTATTTAACAAGCTTATTGCATTGGTCTCTTTATATCTATCTTTGATACATTTCTTGTATATATTACCTGTACATATGGTTCTTACTTTTCAATGACTGCTACCCTCTAGTATCATTTTGAACCCGGCTAAATGGGAGTAGTGATTGATTGTGGCCAATTGCTGGCACACACGAATAAATATCTCTTATTATGTCTCCTCATCGATTGGTTAGCCTACGAATCTTCCTCCCTTTGATGTAGCGGTTTATTATTGTAATTTCTTCTCTGGAGGCCAATCACTTTTTCTCACCATTTAGCTCAATTATATTTATATTTGGTTTTGGCTCCAATACCAGTGGCTGTATTTTATATAGCTGGTTGATAATTTTTATATTCATTTGGTTTGGCCGTTTTATCTTCTTATGGTTGTTGCAATATAGTAAGCAAGAGGCTAAGGGTCATTAAGGGTATGAATGATAGAAAGATAGACTGAGAAACTTCACAGCGGCTGATCATTTTGCTACAATAGCAACTATCCTCTCCCACAGCATGGGTTTGCGGAGGAATATATCTCATGTTCCGAAGAATACCCACCACCTTTTTCATGTTAGTCTGCATGCTGTTTCTGTATCTGGGGAAGTTGCTAGCTTAGCCTACATAATTCTTCAGTAGCAACGAGCTTGGTGGTTTACAATCTCTTACATTCATAATGTTAGACATTTTTATAAAAATTGTACTTTAAATCTCTACACTCGTTTTGCAAATCTCCGTTAAATTTATAGATTATCATTGTCACTTTTACCAAAGAGAGGTATCAAATTGTAGTCATGGAAATGCACTTAAGCTGTTGTATAGTTGTATAGTCCAATATGGAGTAAGGGGATAGAGTCAAGTAGAATTTAAGAATAATAGTCTTAATTTGCATTTTGGATTTTTTTTCACTTAGTGTTTATTAGTTACAGTGTCATTTCCAAATATTCGAACTTTTGGAAATTCATATTTTGATCCCTGGGGTTCTTGAATGAGTCTAAAATGTTCAGGGCTTGTTGACTAGTTGATTTAATCTAGTGGTTGGTCATGACATCTCGACACAATTTTTTGTTTTTCAAATGACTAAAAGCATCTATTTAATGGTATTTACAACATTAAGTAAAAGTGAGTTCGATCGAGGCTCGGTCTTATTACTAAATAAGAGTTAATTAACCTAAATATTCTCTCCACTTCATTCCTTTTAGACTTGATATGCTTCTAAAGTAAATTTTAGATAAAATATTAATATTAATCTAATTATGGTTTTTTAATTTAAGTTC
>CAADRB010000007.1:2146233-2164380 GCA_900708905.1 Hymenolepis diminuta
GGGGAGGGAGTCTCATGGGAAAACAAAAAAGAAGGCATATGAAACAAAGTTAAATTAACCTAAGGGGGTTTAAAAAGGTTGGTAGATAATAAGGCGGACAAACCACTTCGTTTCTGTCTCAGTGGTTTGTCAGATATGCATTATCCTATCCGGTGATTGTTTTACGCCATAACGTCGCGTTGCATGTATGGCGGTTTGGCCGGATATTTCTAGAGGCCTAGGCTGAGGGGATTTTTTGAAAAACTTCTGTATGGTGGAAATGAAAAGGCACAGAGAGTTGTAAAAATTTTTTTTCTGTCATTTGAGTACACCTTTATCAGTTACGAGTAAACTTCAAGGATGCTACTTGCATAGATCTCTTACACGACTACTTAATTGTTCAATATTTATTAGAAGAATACAATGATCGATCAATATGTGGAGAATATGTGGAATAGCTAAATTAGCAAGTACAAATGATGGTCTGTAGAGTGGTGACGAAAATTTCAATATAAAGAGCTTCGGAATCACAATTAACTCTATTTAATTATTTTTGTGATTAGACTGTGGATTTCGTTTGGATGTTTGAAGCCATCAGCCATGTGTAAACGTGGACTTTATGGTCGACTTCCCTTTTAATCGTAACCACATTAGATAAGAATATTTAACTTTTCCGTCGTAAAATTTCATGAGACGCAATCCCCTCCTCTTTCACTTTCCCTTCACTTAACTTAAATGGCGGTTAATTTAAAAGTGAGTGTTTAAAGTAATGAGAGTTGGTTTATTTGCCAATCGATATGAGAGATAAATTTGGAGTTGTTTAATGAAGAAATATATTGCTTAATACCAGATCATAACGTAGCAAAACAGGAATGGGAAAGAAATGAAAAGGTTGTAAGTTAATTTTTAAAAATGTTATCGTGTCGAAACGTTATTAAATTTTTGATTACATTTAGATTTAATCAACAGCTATGCATTTGGTATGTAAAAGACCATGTTAGCCATCTAAAGTAATCTCTTCTTCGTTTAAACGTATCTGATAGTCCCATCTACCTCTTTTTGTATTCAACAAGGCACACATAAATCGATGTAGTATGATCAACCACGAAATTAAATCAATCGATCAACAAGCTTTGAATATAATGGAAATAATCTCTTCCATGAACCTGGGAGTCAAGTGATAAAATTTGAATATCAGGGTATTACTCAATTACTGTGGTTCTTATGAAAATATGGGCAACTCAAGGCTTCCAGTATTATACTCTGACTTCAATATTTACTTCTTGATCCCCTCCCTCGTTTTACTCCGTATTGGTCTCATTTCTTATTCCTTTTATTCGTGTGGTTTCCCAAGATTTAAATTTGTAATAATTCGTTTGGAATTTGATAGGAAAAAAATAATAACTATTCAGAGGTAGAATCAAATACCCACAGATATAAGACCACACACAGAGGATGCATTTTAGCTATTGAAAGCATTCTGCCAGTCGACCGTTTCGTATTCACTGTGGGATCGACTTGAGAGAGTTTTATTTGTTCACATTTTTTTCTTGGAGTCAATGTCAGAACAGTCGCGAGATTTAACAGTGTAAGGAAACCAATCATGTGATTTTTCCAAATTAAATGCATATATTTCTCCTTAAGTTTATTTGTAAAATTTCTTTTATTTTCCATTAAGAAATCTTGCTTTAATTTCTGTGTCAAGTGTCCTGATCCTTAAATTTTCCCCACGGTTTATTTATTACTTTCACTCTTGCTAAATAGCCTAAATGCCACTTTAAACACAAAGACACAGACAAACTTTAGAGCACCGTTTTTGTATTTTTTTACTTAAAATTTAAAACTCTACTTATAGCTCCTCTTCCTACCTTAATGACAAAGTTTTACTAACTGAGACATTCTAAAAGCCCTCCCCTTGACTGTTTGTGCGTCCTAGTAAAGGCTGTCATCCAAAGCCCAGCCCCTCTGTCATTCTTCTTCTGTATCTCTCCTTTTTATTTATCCGTTGCAGAAGGAGGGGACAAGGCACAAAGGACGATATATGGCTAAAATAACTGGAGTACATTTCTTCAAAACTGTATACATGAAAGTAAATTTTTGTACAGGTTGCTGTTGCATTTTTGCAAATTCTTCCACTTGTTTGTCGGTATAAATTATGTTATCGAGGTCTACATGGTTTCCAAAATTTTCCTTGAGAGATAGAGAACTCTAATTAAAGAACTCTTATTTGTCTATTCCTGCTTAGATCAGTTTTAGTAGGGATGGGATTATTTCGAGGAGAGTACATCTGAGGAGTTAATTACTTGCTAAGTTATGGTCCATCTCACTTCTGCTGATTTTATCAAAAGCAGAAAAGAAAGAAGGCAGAGAGTTTGGAGTAGATAAATGTGTTAAAAGAACGCTAATGAGACTGGAAAGTACATGAGTAGAATGGGATGAGTAGTATAGGCAACAGAGAATTAGATAATTTGAATAAACTGATAAGCAATTTAAGCGGATGATTAATAGTTTTTATTTTGAAAGGTCTTTTCAAGTCGACAAATTTTGAACCTACGACGGCTGACAGGTTAACGATAGACACAACCGCTATTGTACCACCACAATACCACACGATAGTCAACTGAAAGAAAAAACGTTTATGGAGATTTTAATTACCATTGGTTTTAGATTTGGTGGATTGGCCGGATGAAAGTTGAGTGGTTAAATAGGTACCGTGAATTTTCTGAATCAACATGCATAGTTGTCGGAAAACTGCTAGATTTTTTATAGCCAGATGTAACTACGTAGATCAGCCGTTAACAGCCAGTGTTAAGCAGTCACGAATCTTTGCTGCTACACCCCAGCAGTCGGTTGTCATGGCGAAAGACTAATGATTAGACTTCATTGACAACGCTCCTTATATCCAGTCAATAAAATGGAACGACTTCTAAACCCTCTATATTTTCCTACTTAATGTCAGCGACTTGATTTCTTTCTCCAATACGTTGACTGTTATTAATTTCTTTGCATTTAATGAAGTTTATAAACCAATAACAGATATTGTAAATCTTTTGTTCAAACATCTGCCATTGTCCATCGTGTTCATTATCGACAAGTAACATAAAAAAATAAACTTCAATGTAATGTAGTTCGTATTATTTACCCATTGCCTGTGGCATAGCAGTCAACTCGAGTCTCTGCGACACTGGAGGCCATGTTTTTGATACTCATCAACGCATGTTCACTTGAACATCATGATCAACTGTATTGATTAATACCGGACAAGAGGGGAGTAGCAGAATGCAAGGTTTTCATCTGTGAGGTTCCGTAATACTACTCATCTGCTCACTCATCATATTTACTGTGATATCTCGAATTGACAAGGCTTTTGTAACCTGTCCCACATTTAGGACACAAAGTATATCCTAGGAATCCCTTTTGTTTATTGTTTGTTAAAACCATGCTAGACGGACTCCCAAGACACAGCCCTTTTAGTACCTTGCTTGAGGAGACACATTCAAGCATTTCTCAATCTTTGGGGCCGAGAGTTTTGCGACATGTGATGATAGAATGTGTAACCGTCCCAGGTTTTATTGTTGGTAAATGAATACTGGGTTTTATCCTTGAAAACAGCAGAAAGTTCTAATCTTGTGCCGCGATAATAGTATTTCTTTTCAACTGGCTTCTGTCTATTCAATGATAAATAAGTGTAGGTTCTTCCATACTTGTCTAAAATCTGGTGCGTTACATCGCAAAATCAATATCATTTTGATTCATGAATAGTCTTCACTATTATTTATTTGTTATTTAGTCTAGACTGTAATTTTTATTTTGACTAAGTCTGTTATTCTTTGGCAATTCATCTTGTGAGTCTTCCACTTGGGTATGGCGTTTGTGCCTATATTCCGGATACACGGCGACAATTTGTTCTCTTTTTTCAATGGTTTTGGATCAAATCATGAAATATTTCTTTTAAGGTGTATCTGAAAAGCAACTAAAACCCAGTTGGTTATTTTTATAACTCCTCAGTTGCCCTTTATAAAGTTGCACACTACTGGGCTCTCAAGGGGAAAAAAAAGGAAAAAGACCTGCTGCTCAAACGACAGTCAACTATTGAGAAAATAAATATACTTTTATAGAATTATATATGAGATAAATGATTGGCTGACTTGTTCACCAACATTGGGAACTATGATTCTTCATGTCGGTGTTACATATCCAAATTTGTTCCTAGAAGTCCATAAATCAGTAGTTCAGTAAATGAGGGATCAGCACCGAGTGAACTCCTAGCGTACTTGATCTAATGTATTGATGATGTTCGATCAGGCGTCCTAACGGGTATATTATGAATGCCATTGATTATGCTTTACTACATTTTCGAAATGGGTTATTCAAGTTCAACAAAATTTCAGGGCTTAATCTGAACTTGGTTGTATTTAAATGCTTGATTTCAGTAGTAATTACAGACTCTAAAAATAATTATTAGTCCTTCTTCGCTTAGTATGCAAAAAGAATGTATTGCTCTATTTTTTTCCTGCATTACTTAAGGATGGATATGTGAATTTCCATGGAGGAATGTTTACGTAGTATTCAGGCACACCAGTTCATGAATTTCGTTTATCTTCGTTTTAAATTAATATCTGGCGCATTACTGTTGCATGAGAGTTATCATTTTTGATTGGTAATGAAAATGTGTCTCTAATTAAAACGTCAAATGAAATCGTGGCCTACTAGATTCAAAATTTTGGCGGACTGATATGGAGTTCTATCTGGTCTAAATTATGATTTATTAGACAACAACTTATTGACAAGGCAAGATACAATGAAAGGGTAAAAAGGTCTATATAAGAGTATGAAAGGTATGAAGAGAAGAGTAGACTAAGGTAAATTAAAGGGTAAAAGGGTTAGAGGATGCGATTATCCTGTTAAAACAGCTACTTATGTATGTCTCGAGCAGCCCGGGTTGTGGTTGATAATATCTCGTGGCCTAGCCTCTAATTAGTCTTCCGTAGGCCCAAGTTAGTCTTCGTGTTGACAAACGTTTTCCTATTGTACTGGCAACGTTCTTAGCTTAGTCCACTCCTAATTGCCCGTTTACGACGTGTGTGGTGGCTTACGGTTCCACTTTATTTACTCATATGTCCCTATCCTCCGTCTTTCTTAAATATTTTAATGATTACTTGTTTCCTTATATACGTTTCTTCTCTACCCTCATATTGTCATGCCTTTTAGTATTTGATCCTAAAGTTTTTGAATGAATTCATATCTCCTATAATCTGAGCCTATTAGCTGTTAAGTAGTCGCGCCTGCCTAGTCAGTTCAAATATTTGTTCGAATAGTCAGGAAATGTAAGTTGATATTAGGTTTGTTATGTTTTATTACCATAATCACGGTTAATTCCCTCTTCATACCATTATCTCAAGAAAGGATCTTATCGCATACTTCTTCGTCAGCAGCTCGGATTTAGTTGTATTTGACGTACAATACACAACGAACTGATTCGTTTTTTGTCGCTCCAAACGTAATAGAAATGCACTGTACTATTCTATTTCTGATTCCACTTTTTCGTTTTTATTCCACGTCGAAGGACAGTTGTTTGTTAGTTTATTTCTGGAATACAAGCATTCACGCCAGAATGGACTTTTTTATGCAAAAAGTACGCTTGGCACTCCGTTCGAGTTCGTTTTAAATTAATACTTAGCGCCTCGCCAATATCTGTAGATTACCAATTTCTTGTCAATAATAATTTTCAATTGGATTCGGGTTGCATGGTATTTTCTTAAATTGCAGTTTACCTTTCAAAATTCGAATTACACGATTCGTTCCCTGCGTCACAGTAAGTCCTTGTCGACGTTGTTCAATACTTATTGACTGGCATACTTTAATCAAAAAGGGTTGGTCTTGTCGCCTTATTTCATTTTTCTTTCTTCCAATGGTTGAGAAGACAAAATGATCTTACACGATATTCCTCAGCTTATAGTTTTAACAGCAGAGATGAGAGAACTAAAATTGTAAGTTCACTAATATTCCCTCAAACAAACATACATCTGATAAATGTTCTTTACTGCATTCTTCATCCTCATGTACTGGCTTTATTTGAAATTGGACAAAAAAACTACGTAGTTAGTAATAAGAAGTCGTGATCGAATGACACCATTCTTAATATCTTGACCTTTGAGAGAAAACTTGGACGTCCCCGGTGCAGTTGTTGACCTGATGTATTTTTATACTAAGCCAGTCTCTATCACTTTGGAAACCGATTCAAGTATTTTTAGTGCACGTAATCAGAGTTCCATTCTACGCTGTATTATCGGTTATCGGATTTCCACAATTGTGGGCATGGCAATAGAGTTTCTTCACTTCTCTGGCTATTGACTAACCATACAGCTATTCATTTCTCAAGCGTCATGTTCTAAATAAGCAGGTGGTTCTTTTTTTCCTAACAGAAATTGTTGTTTGGCCCATGAACTTTTCCTCTTTTTCTGGCTCTGAGCAACTGTTGCCTGTTTTCTTACTACACGAGTAAAAGAGATTATTTAATAAGCTGCATAGTTTTGCGCCAAATGTAGGGAAACTTTAATATAGTCCCTATCTTTAAAAATGCATTATTAATGATAGCCATTCATGTATTCAATAGTGCATGCAAATGGACAAAACTTAGGCGGCATTCTGTAAATTAGATAATTAAAATTGTAGCCTATTGAAATGGGACGACGATTTTGATTGAAGGTTTTCTGTGCCCATTTCTCTTATTATTTACTTGTTTAATTACAATACCAACGGACAATCGTTTCGACTGGAGTTCATTGTGATATATTTGCCGTTAGACATCTTAGCTATGTTTAAAAAGAGACAAATTTATCAGGCAAACATGATCAAATACTTAATTAAATCAAATGGTCAATAAATCTTTGATATTACAAAATTGAACTCACTCGGAAATCTACAGATTAAATCCTTAAATGTGAAAATTGTGACGTTAGACATTACCCAATGCAGTATACCTACCAAAGTGGACAACCGCTAATTTGGATAATCGGTGTAGAATGTAATTGAAAAGATTTTTTATGCTTTGAATTAATGTTCTATTGATATTTGAGTACCTTCCCTTCACTCTTTATTGATCTATATGTCATGAATAAAAGTGGTTATTTTGCAGTGTTAATAATGCGATTAAGAAAATATCATTTAAGTGGTCTCATCAACATTTTCATTTACATTTCACAGCTTTTACACACTATTATTATATTCTTCACAGCTTTTTGGAACTACATATAACTACATATCACTTTGTGAATCACTAAGTACCTTTCGAGTAATTATTATCTAGGCTCTATCATTTCATTAAAACCTCTCATTTGTTTTAATTTCTGAGATCTCAAACGTCTCTACCTATGTAAAACTAATGGAAAGAGGTACTTACCGTAATTAGAGCTCTGTGGAAAATCTGGTTTCAAAGCTGAAATCCCCAAACTGCACTAACACTAGTTCTTCGGAAATATGTATGTTTATTAATAAACACAGTATACAATTTACTAATCGGACAAGTGGATACATACCTGCAGTGGACGGAAATAGTTTTGGGGAAGGGTAGTGAGATATAATCCATGAGAATCAGGATAATTAAATCTCCTCTTCTCAGCCCGAAGAACATTTGCTGTTGCTTTTTCGAATGATCCTTTAAACAGCTCGCACTGAATCCGAGGACATAACATTCTGAAATGTGCTGTTTCAATTTGTCGTTCATAAGATTTAAAATAACCGATAAACTGTGAAGTGCCAAACTGCCAACTGTTTGCGAATGTTTACAGAAACGAAGGTAGTAATTTTGCAGCATCACTGTTTCTCGGATGCAATGATCGGCAGGGATTTCTAGTACTCAATTTCCTGCATAAATTGTATATTATTATCCGTTTAGTTTATTTTAAGCGGCGTTTTAATTAGGTTCTTCAGTGGTAGTAACTTGAGAATTCTTGAGATTTTGTTTTATCGTGGTTAAGTCATTTCTGTACTGACTAGACAAATAATGCTCGTTGTCTGTTCTTTTTATGGCTAGATCGTGAAAATTTCACTTGACGATTTGTTTTGTGAGTCATTTTGTTTATGGCGCACGGCCTGTCATGTTAAGTCATTATTCACTCGATGATACAAGTTCTTTCGTGATAATATGCACACAGAAAAGCTTATACATCAGCTTGATTATAGTGTTCTCAAGGCTTGGCATCAATTACTTAGAATATTACCTTGTTTATTTAAGACTCAGTGCGAGAAATTGTCCTTCACTGAACTAAAATTTACAATTGCTATATTGTTACTATTCACAGATTTCTCAGAATTCGCTGTAAAATTTCAATTGTGAATGTAATAATCTAACTTGGCGCTACTTTTTCATATTTCGAATGTCAACTTGGTGTTTATTTTTATAAGCCTGTAATAGGTATTCACATCAGAAGGGATCGCACCACACCTTTTACTGTTTACTTTATTTGACCTACAAATTAAGTTTACGATTAAAACTCGGCTATAAATGTAGTAATGCAGCATCATGTGAATATCTAATTCAGTTTTATCTACTTAAAATGACAAAATCTAGGCCAGTCGATTTAGTATTGTGGTTACATTTGCTTGGACCTAGTAGGAAGAAGGTAAAAGAACTGTAATTCAAGGGAGTTTCATCATTAATAAAATGCAATGCAAAGTAAAGCAGATTGCACCACGATGGGAATGATTCGCTGCCAAGTTAATCAGTAATGGGACGGTGACAAGATTCCGTTCACAAAGCCAAGGCGTGGAAAACCAGTAATCGATAAACTATTGCGAGAGTGGTATAGTCTACGAACTCTATTAAAACAGAGTGAAGCGTTTCTTTAGGCCTCCGAATAGAATTTGTTTTCAAAATTCTTGGATATCGAAATTTCTATATACTACACGTATCGAACAAAGTAAAATGACTATCAGTATTACACTTATTAGAAGGAAAACAAATCATGATTCGATTATTTCTAACATTAAGACCTTGGTTTCATAATCCATATGCGCTAAAATCGAGACCTAGAAGAAATGTCCTGTTCTAATTAGACGAATAGAGAAATCTCGGTTGAGCAGCGGCTTTATTGGATATTTGTTTTAGAAATACAACTGTCATAAATACTGTTTATCATCATCCAATCACACTCACAGAGATTGTACTTCTTTTACGTTCTTTCTTTTATTACTAAATTTGCTAGAGCTGGTGACATTGCTGTATGGGGTTCATGCATAAATTCCAAGGGAAAATCGTCGTCATTGCAACTGGAAATTTGGTAGTAATTTCACATTTTAACTATTCCAAATACATTTCCTTATTCAAATTTATTTGCCTCATAGCTATTCCTCCTCCAGTAAATTTCAAAATTTTGGCGTCGATAATTTTCATACTTAAATATTAAAAAACGGTTAATCGACAGTAAGGGGCGTTTTTTGTCAAAGGTTAAATATATAGGCGTCATTAAATGGGATTATCAACTAATTAGTAAAATAAAAAAATTTATACGTTTTTTTAATAATGAGAGGCAACTGACATCGAATAATAGAAAATCCAGCAAATGATAAAGAGAAGGGGATCAAAAAGATGCTGAGAGCAGAGTCAGAGAGTCTTGCTTCATTTGATTTTTGGGTTCGGGTTGTATAATACTTACTAAATGGGCAGTTTACCTTTCAAAATTCGAATTTCAAATTTCGTTTCCTGCATCATAGTAAATGCTTGTTTACGATATTCAGCACTAATTGTCCGGCATAATTTAATCAAGAATGGTTGGTCTTGTCGCCTTATTTCATTTTTCTTTCTTTCAATGATTGAGAAGGCAATACGATCTTACATGATGTTTCGCAGTTTACTGTTCTACCATCTTCATTTTAAAGGAACAAATTCATTCTAGTTTATTTTAAAGATAAATTTCTTCTAATTCTGGTTCATTTTAATTTACTAAAGCAAGTGAATTATTGTTTTATTACAATTACAAAATCTAGTAGCCGATCCATAAATTTAATTCTCAATCTTCTCTTTCTCGAAAATAACAGACACTGATTTTACTGTTTGCTAATTATAGCTGTCACCTTTAATCAACTCTGGCGAACACAACGTTTGTAGATGTCGTTTCTAATCTCATTTATCTACTCTTGACTGTTGCAAGGTACAAATAATTCGGGATGACATGATCAACTACGAAATCGGTTAATAAGCTCCCCATATTGTGAATATGAGAATCTATTCATGAAATATGAATATTACAGTGTTACTAATTGAAAATTGACAACTTTTAATTCAAACAAAGTAAGACTTTTGATATCATGACTTCAGTAATTTCTTCTTAACCCTTCCGTGGCACAAGGTTAGAACTTTCTACTGTTTCTAAATACTCCGAGTATTAGTCTACAAACTCCATGCCATTAAATTGACAACCCCATCGTACCCGACAGTCAAAAGACTGTAGTGACTATTCAATATAAGTACAGGTGGAATTGTACTTTGGGGGTCTGTTTCACATAGTTTTAGCAGACAAATAAACAATTGGGAGTTTGTGGAACAAATTCTATGTCCTAGTCTTACGACAGTATACGAAAGATTTATCAGTTAGAATCATAATCGCAAACAGAATGAGAGACTCATCAATCTCTTCCTCCGTTTTATGCCTTATTGGTCTTGTTCGCTGTTCCCTTTATATTAGGTGCTTTCTCATGACAAAACTTGTAAAAAGTAATTTTGACTGCCATGTTCAACAGTAATAGCTATCGTGAATAGCTACTTTTATTCAATTAATTATTGATCTTTATAAGAGGGCCGTTATTTTACTCTAACCGTGGCATTCTAGAGCCTCGGACTGAGAAGCACATATGCTGATACCCTTCAATTGACTTGTAATCAGTGGGGCCAGTTATTCCAAGTCGTATGCATCGGTTAACGTACACGACTACCAAGTCAGAGATTGCCTGTTTAAATAATTAGTGCATATTCAATAAATGGAGAAGGGGCTGCAGAATGAGAGTTTTTTGGAACCTGTGACCTCTGACTTTGGAGAGTAACACGTTAACCGCTGTATCATCCGGGAACAATCATTAAACTATATTTCTGTACCTTTTCCTTCTTTTAATTCGAATTTTGCTTGATATCGATGCCTATGAAGACAGCATTTATTAGGCGGGTATTCTTCACTTTAAACCTGGATGTACCATTTCTCGTTCTGACCCCGGCTTTCTACTTTAAAATCAACTTCTCGTCAATCATTCAGTTTTAAAAATGCGTGGATTCTTACGTTAGTGTAACATGTTTCATTCTGTCTCATAAAAGTTTAAAGGTCTCCTCCTGTTTTCTTTCATAGGAGGATTATTTCCTATTCTATTAATTCACAATTTCTAATCAAATTTCAAATGGACTGGCGGTTTATTAAAGAGTAGTAAAGTCGTCCCTGCAAGTTTTGTCCACCCCTTTCGAATGAAACTGAAGGTCAAATTACCGCATTTTTATTGGTCCTGTGTCCACTTTCAATACCTTCTTTTTCTATTTTTGTCCTGTGAAATCTAAAAAACAATTTTTCCTTGGTGTAATTAAGGTGAATAAATATGGAGTAAGAGAATGGTATTTATTTATGTATTTAAATCAGTATTCATTATATCATTTAATGGACTCCTCGACTTCTCCCTCCTCAAATTAATTGTTGTTTTTACTGACATAATGCTTCTCAAGTCAAGGTCTCAGTGAAATTATATAATTCATTTAATCTATTTGCTCAGACGGTAACATCAAAGATGGAAATAACATTTACGTAGGAAATACATCGGTAATGAAACTGGGGGTTTCCCTTTAGCCCTAATTACGTCTGATATTTTATTTACCTTAAAGGCCTTCATTGTTTGATATATTTAGGAGCATTCCATTCCATTCGGTTCGGTAGGTAGTATTTTTCAACTACAAAGAAGGCTTTTCTTACTAAAATCTTCTTAATTTTGCATTTCACAAACCAATTTCGAATCACATAATAGTGGAAAAGAGAACGCATTCAAAATGGAAAATTTATAAGAAGCGATGGTTGCGCAGTTCTTTTTCAAACTCTATGGCTTAAACGTCCACATCATTGGTCGGTCTTCAACTCTTTCTGTCCTTTCGGTACAATATTTACTGAGGAGGGAAAAAGATATATTGGAGAATTCTCGTTTTGAAACTAAGATTTCTGCGTCGCTACGGTTGTGGTAATGGCCTCTGTCCTTATAAAAGCTTTATTCCTTGAAGCTTTGAAAGCATCCATTTAGAGTTAAACTTTCAAGACATTTGGGAAAATATTGAAGTGAATGTAAGCTTTCAAGGATGGTTTGTACAGATACGCACTTTCTTAATCTTATAGTTTAAGTTTTGTCTGCAGAAAACAAACCCAAACCAACCAAGCGGTGGCGGTGCTACTCCCACCGTTAAAACTAGAGTTGTTCGTTGGTAATATTTATTAGAGTATATCTTAAGGCTGGTGAATCAGAGCGCAAGAAGGCAGAGAAGGCGTCTGCTCAGTCGTGAATTAGCTTTAATTTTAAAATTGAAATTATACGATGCACTTAACTAAATAAGGATAACATGGTGGGGATTTACATCCATTGAGATAAAAGTGCAAATTCAGATAAACACACAGATGGGGGTATTTCGGTTGCATAAGGACTTTCATTAAAACATGCAGAGTTGAGAATTGGTCGGCCGGTAGGTTAGGTTGATTGATTGACCATGGCGTTCTAAGTACGGGTGAAAGTCGTCTTTCGTCTCTAGTTGTATCGACAAAGACGACGGTTTCCAACACTGGGTCTCCAAGTAACCAGATTACAGGCGTAATCCAATACTCCCAAAAAAGAGAAAAAGTCCCTCTGAGAAACATTGCTGCACAGTTACAAAGACGAAAATCAAATCTATGGGCAAATCTTCACAGAGAATAAGGTACATTAGCACAAGAGCTGTTGAAACTCCACTCTCTACACCTAGACATACGGAGAGTCGGTTAAGATAATTTCAAGCGGATGCTAAACAGGTATTCGGTGAAAATGAAGGAGAAAGTTGAATAACGAATCTTACTAAGTATTCTATTCCTCGTATTATTGAACATCAGCCACAACGTGCATACGAAAGAGAAATTATTTGTGCAGATTCGCAGTGTTATTGACACAGCAAACAAAAGTGAGATGAGAAGGCACTGCCGGATTAATCTCTACAAACCCAAACAGATCTGCCAACTGTTTGACTTCTTTGTCCAATAGATGGGTGCTACAAGAATTAGGTGAAATGAGGATGGCTCCTAAATCCTATGAAAATTTATCACTCAGATTTCCCCTACACAGAGCAAAATGGTGAAAATTTATGGAAAGTCTGAAGGACTTCAATTTGAAATAACAGTTGATATGATAATTCTGGAACCCATATGAAGTAAGGTCCTCCTGATTCTCCGACTCTCTCTCTCTTACCTAATAAAATTTTTTCTCTTATATGATTTAATAAATCCGATTTTGATTACTTATTAGATGCAAAGATGTGCAATTTTTGTTTCAGCGATCGTATTAGTTTTATGCTCATTGTGATTTCGTTTCTGGCAGGGTAAATTGGAGAAAAAAGCGACTGCCT
The DNA here is from genome assembly GCA_900708905.1 of Hymenolepis diminuta. Taxonomy (NCBI): domain Eukaryota; kingdom Metazoa; phylum Platyhelminthes; class Cestoda; order Cyclophyllidea; family Hymenolepididae; genus Hymenolepis; species Hymenolepis diminuta. Next base: position 2,159,819 of record CAADRB010000007.1, read on the forward strand.
CAGTAACAACTAAGCGCGTAAGGGATGTTGTTTTTTACTAAGTGCCCGTATACCTTCCTACACTTTGAATACCAAAGCAATTTTAGTCATAAATTAAACGTGCGACTTTGATTTGTTAAAAACGCAGCATCCTTGCCGTTACGCCGTAGAACGTTGTAGTTTTGTGCAAATGGCCACTTTTGCATTAAAAACCTAATGCCATTAATGACGCCTTTGGTAGGTTTAAGTGATTGTAGTAAATAGTGCATCAGTAATGCAGTGTTAAAGAAATCGTGTTAAACTATAGTCCTTTCTTCACTTCTAAATAAAGAGAGTAGTAGAAAAAGAAAACAGCTCTTTTTGGACCTCAAGTTACGATTGATGAGAGATCTGTGAATGTATTAGATACGATTGGAGCTTAACCTTAAGAGCTATTGTGTTATGTTACTTCAAAATCCCTTAAAGTCGAGTCGTATTTTTTCTCAATAGGTACTATCGAATAGGTTTTACTTAATGTTATTTGCCCACGTTCAAGTTCCAAATTCATCTTTAATTAATATCTCACAGCTGCAACATGCTTTCGGCATTTGAATTAAAATTTCGGTGTGCTCATGACTTTCGATCGTATACTCTTCCTCCGGCTCTTTTTGTGTTTGAGTCCACGTGGCATCCGGAACAGGTATATAAAATATTTATATTTATTACCTCCTCTGTTGCTGAAGCCCTAGTTTTAACCGCGCGAAGAAAAATCTTTATTCATTCCCTTGTCTATTCTCACAAAATATACAATGTGCATTTTTTTTTATGGAGATGATGGAATCGGACCTTAACCCCAATGAGTTTATTGGGGTTAGGGTTCTAGAGCAGAATACTAAGGACTGATTAGGTGAAAATGCATTGATCAAGCCGCAATGAGGACTCAAGCAGATAAGAGAGAGGTAAGAACAAGGGCGATAAGAATACAGCGTGGGAGTAGTGTGTGTGCCTGGGCATGTTGTATATCCGTGTTTGGGAGTACAGAAGCAGTTTATGAGTCACTTGGGCAAGGACGCGCGTGAGGATATGGGTGCAGTGTACTTTTGATGAGACGGGACAGTTATAGAAAGAGGAAAATCGGTAAACGCGTTTAGACATTACAGGTAGGAGTCTACCTCATAGAGACAAAGATGTCACTGCCGTTTCGTGGACGAAAATCCGAAGTATTCTCATGGAGAATGCAAATAAAGGGTAATTTTGGAAATGCATGGAGGGTCGTCCTTCAAGTTTATTAATTACAATTGCGTAACGGTTAAGTAAATGATTTCAAGTTGTCTGGCATCCCTTGTTCGAAGGTTATCAATACGTGTGGGGTAATGAAATTAATAATCTAAATGAAGAGGTATGAGGTAATGGGTGTATAACACGGCTCACTACACTCGATATTTATATCGTCCAAATTTGGAGTAACTCTTTAACATAATCTAGAGTTGAGAAATGTTTAGGGGGGTTGTGTGAAATTAAGCGACCTGTGATCACAGGTAAAAGGTTACATGCATAGAAAAAGTTTAAACAAGTTTTAAATGTTAGGAAATGTTTAAATCTCATGTTAAAAACTTATAGTAGTCCAACTTTGATATACATTTGAGAAGTATGTCCATTTCCGAAGGAAGCTGCTAGATTTTCTAAACACTAACAAGATACTGACGACATGTTCTCCTCTTTGAGCTGAGTGATGAATGAAAGCTAATCCCAAATTCCATGGATCAAATCTTACCTTCCTCTTCTCCAAAAGCAAGCAATGCGTTTGATTATCCGATCATTTGAATTCCCAAGAAGCAATAGTTATTAGATTAAATTCCTTCTATTTTACTCCTTGTTTAGGCCGAATCCTGATTTTATGCATAGGCTGGATTTGAATAAAGTGCCAATAAAATTTTCGAAAAGGGTCATTTCCACTGGTTACCATTTCCCTTAACTACCAGGACACATTTCAATTTTGCTATCGCATTAAAAATCTTTGCGATATCGCATAATATTCGATATTCGTTTTGATTTTAGTGAGTTGGTAAACGCAGTTTTTTGGTTAAACTAACCGAACTGCACTCAGCTTTTTTTCGCTTATCGTAAACGGTCTTGTGGTATCTACTCGACTAAACGTTTTTTCCTAATCCCCTCAGAATTGATTAAGTGGAATAACTGCACGATTAATTATAATTTACTTTCACTTACTAAATACCTCATTTAAAATTGGATAGAGTGACCTTCGCTGAAATTTTAATGGCCTTTTTCTTTCAAAATGTACTGAAATTTGGGTTGTATTCTTTCCCTGTTTTTTGTGAGTCATAGATGTTAGAATTTTCAATTTTACGAGAATTTACGCTTAAGGAGTTCCGGGATTTGAAAATTTTGCATGGGAAACGCATATGAAAGTGCGAAGGCCATCACAAACTTGTAATTTTCGCGTATCTGCACCCTTATTCGAAATGATCTCACGAATCCATTATCGATTTTCACTCTATTTCCAATGTTCCGTTTAGACAAAGGCATACTATTTCTCTACTATTTTGATTTCATTCTCTGTTTCACAATTTCATTTAACACGCCTGCTTTTGCCCTATCTTTTTAGCCTTCAATAAGCCGTTAAGATTGTTTCTGTCTTACTCGAGATAGAATTTGAAGGAGTTAGAAATTAGTTCAACACGTTTCTAAGTTGAGTTCTAAATTTTAGTTACTTTTGCTATTAGTTTGATCAAAAGAGGTTTTTTGTCTTAGTCATCAGGTTCGTAGTTGTATTTGGTCTTCTCACGTTCTTTTGTCCATTTTTTCGTAATAAAATTACAATTGAGAAGGCAAAAACACTAAATCTCTCTGGTCACCAGGCTCATGAACATTTGCGCTATTCTAATTAATAAGGATGAATCCGGTATTCTTATAGAACATGATGAATATTGCGTCACTGCACGAAGTGGTTAGCAAAACTCAGCTTAGCTATTTGAAATTCTGCATTACTCTTATAATATTAACCCAAGTATTACCTTTGCGGTTGTGATGTTATCACCGAAACATTTCAAACGATGATGATCAGATTATTTCATTGCTTAAAAGCCTCTTTCTTTGGCCTTTGCTGAAGGCAGATCTCTTTTAGCTTTTACTCAAAAATGGTCATTAAATTTTATATCTAAAGTATAGTCTCGTAATCAATCATTTCGCAAACTGTTATTTATCTGTTTAAGAGCAGGGGGCAACTGATATTAGAACTGCAAATTAAATTGCCTCTGTTAGAATCTGCAGTTTTTGAATTTTGATGGTTTTTCTCACTACATAACCAGTTATCCAAATTCCTCAACTGGTTAATAAGTCCAGATATTGTAGACACGAATTCACTCAAGAACCTAGTGGGCAAAATTTTATATTTGATCCATTAAGTAAAATGGTGTACAATTTGAATCCAAATGATATAAGACCAGTTAGATACCATGTCTCTAGTATCCACTTCCACTTGGCCCTTTATTAAATTATTAGTACTATTTTTCTTGTTCAGATGCTTTTCCAGGATTTATTTCCCCTAAATGGGTAATAATAAAAAAGCGACTGCACACATTTGAAATAGCGGATTATTGCATTTGTCCCAATCTCGGCTAACCATCATCTAAATTGATTTCGAATATATTTTCACAAATGTTATATAAATTTATGTATTCTACGTTTTATTCCTAACAGCACCAGTTTTTAAGCAGATACAGGGTGCGTAAGGTATCCGAGGACACTTATATTTTTGTGATGTAAGCTGATCCGATAATAGTAAATTTATTTTTATATTAGAAGGTCTCATGACAGATACTACTAGACGTAATGAATAGTACCTATAAAAGCGAAACTCGGGAATTTAGGAACTGCACGATTTCTAAAAGTGGCCAGGTATTTTGTTAGCAAAGTTGGAAAGGAGCTGGTGAATGAAAAGAATGGAGATGAATGGGCTGCCACGAGGAAGAGAAAAGGGCATTGTCAACGCTCTGATTCACTCATTTATTCATTCGAAACACCTGAGTGTGTGAGAAGAGTGTATGGAATGACATGATGGACGAAAATGGTGGGATGTCAATGCGCGATATTTTGCCAAAGATTTTCATGTGTCTGAAGGGACAACAATATAGAAAGGAATGTTACTCGTCAAGACCTCGGATACAAATCACACGTTCTTAGGCGAGGTGAGTTAATATTGGCAAAGAGAACTCAGGAGAATCGTTTAATGCCTGTAAAAGGATTCTTAAAGAGATTGAAGCATTGAGAAGAGTGTCTTTGGTTTTTGTCCGACGAAAAAAATTCGAAGAGAAAGAAGAAGTGGATCGAAGAAATGGTAGGTGGATGTGTGCGATAGACCCCATTGAAGTTGCAATTGTTATGCATGTGGACGAAGTTTGCAGTAGACAATAGTGATGGTTATCGGTGTTGTGAGGGACAGTGAGTGAGAGGCACACCATGACTCCTCAATATTTTCCCCAGGTCCTTAGAGTCAATGTAGATGTAGATGTAGATGTAGATGCAGAGGCAGATGTAGATGCAGATGCAGAAGTAGGAGAAGATGCCCATGTGGAGACTCGTCA